>CANNZV010003457.1:63114-121261 GCA_947561585.1 Caprella mutica
GTGATGATGTACTATCAGAGAAAAGAGTCTGTGTGATGATGTACTATCAAAGAAAAGAGTCACTGTGATGATGTACTATCAGAGAAAAGAGTCACTGTGATGATGTACTATCACAGAAAAGAGTCACTGTGATGATGTACTATCAGAGAAAAGAGTCACTGTGATGATGTACTATCAGAGAAAAGAGTCTGTGTAATGATGTACTATCAAAGAAAAGAGTCACTGTGATGATGTACTATCAGAGAAAAGAGTCACTGTGATGATGTACTATCACAGAAAAGAGTCACTGTGATGATGTACTATCAGAGAAAAGAGTCACTGTGATGATGTACTATCAGAGAAAAGAGTCTGTGTGATGATGTACTATCAAAGAAAAGAGTCACTGTGATGATGTACTATCAGAGAAAAGAGTCACTGTGATGATGTACTATCAGAGAAAAGAGTCTGTGTGATGATGTACTATCAAAGAAAAGAGTCACTGTGATGATGTACTATCAGAGAAAAGAGTCACCGTGATTTAGTTTCTTTTTAGAAATGTGTAATTAGGAAACTGTGACATCACAGATTTACTTTTCTTTGACTGTACATTACAAAATATTTTTCTTTAGGCTGTGCACATTTTTGTTCTATTTCCAGGAGTGACTCAGCATTTGTTGCAATGTGCATGCTTTACAAACACATCGTGACGTGTGTATTTATTTACTCCCTACACCAGTGATTGATGTACTAGTACAGACTGGGTATGTACTAGTACAGACTGGGTATGTACTAGTACAGACTGGGTATGTACTAGTACAGACTGGGTATGTACTAGTACAGACTGGGTATATACTAGTACAGACTGGGTATGTACTAGTACAGACTGGGTATGTACTAGTACAGACTGGGTATGTACTAGTACAGACTGGGTATGTACTAGTACAGACTGGGTATGTACTAGTACAGACTGGGTATGTACTAGTACAGACTGGGTATATACTAGTACAGACTGGGTATGTACTAGTACAGACTGGGTATATACTAGTACAGACTGGGTATATACTAGTACAGACTGGGTATGTACTAGTACAGACTGGGTATGTACTAGTACAGACTGGGTATGTACTAGTACAGACTGGGTATGTACTAGTACAGACTGGGTATGTACTAGTACAGACTGGGTATATACTAGTACAGACTGGGCATATACAGAGGAAAACACAATCGCCTGCAGTGAATGCAGTACTGATGTCACCTTGTCAAGTCATTTACGTTAGATAAATTATCGAAATATTGTAATAAATGAACAAATTTGATTATAAAATATTTATTTACATTAATATCATAGTTGTTTTAGACAATAATAATTATCAATAGGGTTCTGACAATATGCTTTTAAAATCGTGAATCCTGAAAATATTATAGACGAAGAGATTTAAACACCTTTAAATCATTCTAAACTAGATTACGTGCACTCGGTAGAGCACATATCTTCGCCGCCGCTTATCCGTTTGCTATCAAAATCTTATACACTGGTGATTGGATAGTGACCAATCGTCTCACCAAGTTTCATGCAATATGGTTCAATACTTTTTGAGTTGTTGAGTCATAAATGACTTTGACCTTGACCTTTGACCGGATCGCTCCCAAAATTCTACCAGATGGTTCCTGGACATTGACCAATAATTGTGTCATTAAATTTCAGACAATTTGGTTGAATGCTTTTTGAGTTATTGAGCTATAAATGGCCTTGACCTTGATCTTTGACCTTTGACCTGATCGCTCCCAAAATATAACAAAATGGTTCCTGTATATTGACCCAATCGTCAAACCAAAATCCATGCAATATGGTTCCATACTTGAGTTATAAATTACCATGACCTTGACCTTTGACTGGGTCACTCCCAAAAGACTAGCAGCAGGTCACTGGACATGGACCAATCGTTTCACCAAATTTCAGGCAATTTGGTTGAACACTTTTTCAGTTAAGCGAATAACAAGATGATAAATAAATAAATAAATGCCGTCAATAATATAACCTTTCCGCATTCTGCGAAGGTAACCAGCGGTGTTCAGTATTCGATACCATTTCATTTCGGATCATCAATGATATTCTTCAAGTACATGATTTTGAAAGCATAATGTCACAACCCTAGTTATAACTAGTGAAATTTTCCGTGAACACATCATAGGGTCTTTACTACACTGCAGACCTTTTCCTTCAGTTTCTTTTGTGTCACTCGTTCTGTTGGTTAGGAATTATCTCTTCACTGTGAATATTGAATAAAAGCCTCTAAACGCACGAACAAAAGTGATTAACGTTCTACCAACAAACAGACTCTGTGTCACTAGATTCCTCTCTGTTACCTGCCACTTTCCGGGCTAAAATGTCTGCAAGGATATTTGCTGTATTTGGTAGTCGCTGTTATTTTTTTCTCGCTGTTATTTAATCTTTCGAAGTTAATTTATTGTTATGTATCCATTTCTTGATTGGGTAAGTTCAACATTTGCAACCATATAAGAAATAATAATATACAAGTTGAATGATAAGTATTTACTTGTTTCATAATATATGACCGAAAATGAGGAAAGGCTCGATAACTTGTGACTTACCCTATATGTATATTGAAACTATTATTTATTACGGTTTACAAATTCGAATATCAAATTATCTTAATCTTCATAATTGTTCACCAAAACCTGATGTGCATTCTTTCTTGACATCATTTGGCCCCACCTTGAATTTGCGATTATTTAGCAGATAATCGCACATTGACTGACCCAAACAAAAAACTATAATCGGCATTATCGTCTATTACATTGAATATTGATGGTATTTTACTTAAAATATCACAATTTCAGAAATTATCGTTGGTGTTTGCATCGCATACGTCCGACGAATGACGATACGCTATAACTGTTTTAAATTGATGATAATTTACGATTTGTTTTTTTGTCGAACTTATCGTCATAGGTAGAAGATCTTTTCATCACCCAGTGATTAGGTAAGTTACGTATTATCAGTCGGTTTTGCATTTTCGGTCATAGAAGAAAAACGATATTATCATTATTATTCAAATGTTATTTTATTTTGTATCCATGAAGGTATCATGGATACAAATTAAATAAAAAATTAATTTATGATTATTGTATCGTTTTTATTTATATTACCGAAGACGCGATATCATTTTTCACGATGGAGATCTGACCAGTTCTATCAGTGACTGACTGGTTCTATCAGTGACTGACTGGTTCTATCAGTGACTGACTGGTTCTATCAGTGACTGACTGGTTCTATCAGTGACTGACTGGTTCTATCAGTGACTGACTGGTTCTATCAGTGACTGACTGGTTCTATCAGTGACTGACTGGTTCTATCAGTGACTGACTGGTTCTATCAGTGACTGACTGGTTCTATCAGTGACTGACTGGTTCTATCAGTGACTGACTGGTTCTATCAGTGACTGACTGGTTCTCTCAGTGACTGACTAGTTCTATCAGTGACTGACTGGTTCTATCAGTGACTGACTGGTTCTATTAGTGACTGACTGGTTCTATTAGTGACTGACCAGTTCTATCAGTGACTGACTGGTTCTATCAGTGACTGACCAGTTCTATCAGTGACTGACCAGTTCTATCAGTGACTGACCAGTTCTATCAGTGACTGACCAGTTCTATCAGTGACTGACCAGTTCTATCAGTGACTGACCAGTTCTATCAGTGACTGACCAGTTCTATCAGTGACTGACCAGTTCTATCAGTGACTGACCAGTTCTATCAGTGACTGACTGGTTCTATCAGTGACTGACTGGTTCTATCAGTGACTGACTGGTTCTATCAGTGACTGACTGGTTCAATCAGTGACTGACTGGTTCTATCAGTGACTGACCGGTTCTATCAGTGACTGACATGTTCTATCAGTGACTGACCAGTTCTATCAGTGTCTGACTGGTTATATTAGTGACTGACTGGTTCTATCAGTGACTGACTGGTTCTATTAGTGACTGACCAGTTTTATCAGTGACTGACTGGTTCTATCAGTGACTGACTGGTTCTATCAGTGACTGACCAGTTCTATCAGTGACTGACCAGTTCTATCAGTGACTGACTGGTTCTCTCAGTGACTGACTGGTTCTATCAGTGACTGACCAGTTCTATCAGTGACTGACCAGTTCTATCAGTGACTGACTAGTTCTATCAGTGACTGACTGGTTCTATCAGTGACTGACTGGTTCTATCAGTGACTGACATGTTCTATCAGTGACTGACCAGTTTTATCAGTGTCTGACTGGTTCTATTAGTGACTGACTGGTTCTATCAGTGACTGACTGGTTCTATTAGTGACTGACTGGTTCTATTAGTGACTGACCAGTTCTATCAGTGACTGACTGGTTCTATCAGTGACTGACCAGTTCTATCAGTGACTGACCAGTTCTATCAGTGACTGACCAGTTCTATCAGTGACTGACCAGTTCTATCAGTGACTGACCAGTTCTATCAGTGACTGACCAGTTCTATCAGTGACTGACCAGTTCTATCAGTGACTGACTGGTTCTATCAGTGACTGACCAGTTCTATCAGTGACTGACTGGTTCTATCAGTGACTGACTGGTTCAATCAGTGACTGACTGGTTCTATCAGTGACTGACTGGTTCTATCAGTGACTGACTGGTTCTATCAGTGACTGACTGGTTCTATCAGTGACTGACATGTTCTATCAGTGACTGACCAGTTCTATCAGTGTCTGACTGGTTCTATCAGTGACTGACTGGTTCAATCAGTGACTTACTGGTTCTATTAGTGACTGACTGGTTCCATCAGTGACTGACCAGTTATATCAGTGACTGACTGGTTCTATCAGTGACTGACCAGTTCTATCAGTGACTGACTGGTTCTATCAGTCACTGACCAGTTCTATCAGTGACTGACCAGTTCTATCAGTGACTGACCAGTTCTATCAGTGACTGACTGGTTCTATCAGTGACCGGCTAAATGAGTTTACACGGACTGCTGATTATCGTGAGAGAAAATAAGAAGAAAGAATCGAATTAATTGTTCATCTCGAGCAAAATAAATGCAATCTGTGTTGTTTCGCTTGATAGCGTTGTTGTTCGTGGGTAAAGTGTCACGTTCGATATTTATATATCGACTGAAATAGTCTATAAATCTTAAATTAAATAAATGGTGAGTGCAATAATTTGAGAGCGAAAGACATTTCACATTTTGGTCATTGTAACTGTTTAGTCCTTATATACATGTTCACACTGAAGATATATGAGTATAGTGAAAATACGGGACGGTTCCAAATTTTCGGGCAAGTAAGAAATTTATAAAAATAGTAAATATTATTTAACGTTAATAAAATCTAAGAATGGAAACCGTACGATAACTTGGAACCTATCCTACCTGTACAAAAATATATTTTCAGTTCGCCTGTATGATAGAAAGTGAATTAGTAATAATGTATGTAACATAGTAAAAGTGCGCTAACTAATATGTGCACTTGGACCACATTATTCTAACTGGAAATTAGCCTTAGTCTTCGGATTGAGTTTCTTGTTAGCTTCCATGACAGCAAAAGGAAGAGCAAACAACAGATGTTCTTAGATTAGCATAACTCACAAACAGTAGCAGGCACTTTATTCACAGTAAAACAGAATTGCAATGGGTACAGTTAGAGAAAAGTACATTTGTGATCTTTCCAAGAACACTTTACTAATTCACAAACAAAAAGAAACTTTAATAATTGTAACACTTGCAGTATACGATGGTAAATTTGTAGGAATTGAAAGTTATCAAAAATTAGAAAACTGTGATTTGTGAAAATAAATTCATGCAGTCACTTTTTTTTTACACTTGCAATTGTATTTTATATTACCTTAATTCATATAGTTTTCAATTTATTAACTATACACTATATCGTCATGTATTGAGTCCTGTTGATGGCATCCTCATTATCTAACTTATCTGCAAGTTTCCTAGATTGATGAGCACAAACTCATAAAGCGGTAAATAATAATTAATCCATAGGAGCCATTGAAGCGGTTGCAAACCTGGCAAGCGACTAAACTTATAATCGCTAGTTTGTTGTTCTTGGCAATCGTTAATCTTAGCGTACTTAGTCCTGCTGATGGGGGGGGGGGGGTGACGGTATTGATACATGGAGGGGAGGGGGGGGGGCAGTTCCACAATTTCGATCATATAGAAAAATTAATGTATTATGTACAGGGTAAGTTCCGAATTATCAGTCAGTACTACAGCTTCGGTCTTATTAAAAAGAAACGATATAAAGATTATTATATAGCACTGTCTAATAATAATAATATCTATATTGTTTTTTCTTATATGACCGAAGATGTAGTACTGACCGATAATCCGGATCATACCATAATTGTATATTTGTTTCAAATTATAATGACAATTACCAAAATTGTTTGATTTATATAGTTACATTTCTATTTAAAAGATGTTGATTATATTAAAAATTTTAAACCCAACCTTATTAATTATCAACAAAATAAATGACGGAATCATATAAAGGTAAGCCGAATAATCAGATAATGCAAATCACCAAAGTTGTTTGAATGTCGAAAAGGAGGAGGATTCGATTCCCGAATACATTTTCTCTTGCTGTCCTTTGATCCAATAAATTCCGAAAAGCCAAAAGGGAAAAGTCGGAAGGAAACTTGACTTGTATTTCCCCGATTGCAATAAAAGAGCATTAGCGACAGCGAGAAAGGATGACGTTGCAGGTTTCACAATCGCTACACGAAAAGAATAACATTGTCTTTATTCTGTACATTGGACAACATTAATTCACAATATCACTGGATTACTGCCACAATTACTGGTACTGAAGTATTAGATACATATGACTAATGATCAATTAACCCATCACAATGATCAATTACACCCATCACAAAGATCAATTACACCCATCACAGTGATAAATGACACCCATCACAATGATATCAATTACACCCATCAAAATGATATCAATTACACCCATCACAATGATCAATTACACCCATCACAATGATCAATTACACCCATCACAATGATCAATTACACCCATCACAATGATCAATTACACCCATCACAATGATCAATTACACCCATCACAATGATATCAATTACACCAATCACAATGATCAATTACACCCATCACAATGATCAATTACACCCATCACAGTGATAAATTACACCCATCACAATGATATCAATTACACCCATCACAATTATATCAATTACACTCAACACAATGATCAATTACACCCATCACAATTATCAATTACACCCATCACAATGATATCAATTACACCCATCACAATGATCAATTACACCCATCACAGTGATCAATTACACCCATCATAATGATCAATCACACCCATCACAATGATATCAATTACACCCATCACAATGATCAATTACACCCATCACAATGATATCAATTACAATCATCACAATGATCAATTACACCCATCACAATGACCAATTACACCCCCATCACAATGATCAATTACATCCATCACAATGATATCAATTACACCCACCACAATGATCAATTACACCCATCACAATGATATCAATTACACCCATCACAATGATATCAATTACACTCATCACAATGATCAATTACACCCATCACAATGACCAATTACACCCCCATCACAATGATCAATTACATCCATCACAATGATATCAATTACACCCATCACAATGATCAATTACACCCATCACAATGATATCAATTACACCCATCACAATGATCAACTACACCCATCAGATCGAGTGATCAATTACACCCATCACAATGATCAATTACACCCATCACAATGATCAATTACACCCATCACAATGATCAATTACACACATCACAATGATCAATTACACCCATCACAATGATCAATTACATCCATCACAATGATCAATTACACCCATCACAATGATATCAATTATACCCATCACAATGATATCAATTACACCCATCTCAATGATCAATTACACCCATCACAATGATCAATTACACCCATCACAATGATATCAATTACACCCATCACAATGATCAATTACACCCATCACAATGATCAGTTACACCCATCACAATGATCAATTACACCCATCACAGTGATCAATTACACCCATCATAATGATATCAATTACACCCATCACAATGATCAATTACACCCATCACAATGATCAATTACACCCATCACAATGATCAATTACATCCATCACAATGATCAGTTACACCCATCACAATGATCAATTACACCCATCACAATGATCAATTACATCCATCACAATGATCAGTTACACCCATCACAATGATCAATTACACCCATCACAATGATCAATTACACCCATCACAATGATATCAATTACACCCATCACAATGATCAACTACACCCATCAGAGTGATCAATTACACCCATCACAATGATCAATTACACCCATCACAATGATCAATTACACCCATCACAATGATCAATTACACCCATCACAATGATCAATTACACCCATCACAATGATATCAATTACACCCATCACAATGATCATTCACACCCATCACAATGATATCAATTACACCCATCACAATGATATCAATTACACCCATCACAATGATCAATTACATCCATCACAATGATCAATTACACCCATCACAATGATATCAATTACTCCCATCACAATGATCAACTACACCCATCAGATCGAGTGATCAATTACACCCATCACAATGATCAATTACACCCATCACAATGATCAATTACACACATCACAATGATATCAATTACTCCCATCACAATGATCAACTACACCCATCAGATCGAGTGATCAATTACACCCATCACAATGATCAATTACACCCATCACAATGATCAATTACACCCATCACAATGATCAATTACATCCATCACAATGATCAATTACACCCATCACAATGATATCAATTACACCCATCACAATGATATCAATTACACCCATCACAATGATATCAATTACACCCATCACAATGATATCAATTACACCCATCACAATGATCAATTACACCCATCATAATGATCAATTACACCCATCACAATGATCAATTACATCCATCACAATGATCAATTACACCCATCACAATGATCAATTACACCCATCACAGTGATCAATTACACCCATCACAATGATCAATTACACCCATCACAATGATCAATTACACCCATCACAATGATCAATTACACCCATCACAATGATCAATTACACCCATCACAATGATCAATTACACCCATCACAATGATATCAATTACACTCATCACAATGATCAATTACACCCATCACAATGACCAATTACACCCCCATCACAATGATCAATTACATCCATCACAATGATATCAATTACACCCACCACAATGATCAATTACACCCATCACAATGATATCAATTACACCCATCACAATGATATCAATTACACTCATCACAATGATCAATTACACCCATCACAATGACCAATTACACCCCCATCACAATGATCAATTACATCCATCACAATGATATATTAATTACACCCATCACAATGATCAATTACACCCATCACAATGATATCAATTACACCCATCACAATGATCAACTACACCCATCAGATCGAGTGATCAATTACACCCATCACAATGATCAATAATTTACACCCATCACAATGATCAATTACACCCATCACAATGATCAATTACACACATCACAATGATCAATTACACCCATCACAATGATCAATTACATCCATCACAATGATCAATTACACCCATCACAATGATATCAATTATACCCATCACAATGATATCAATTACACCCATCTCAATGATCAATTACACCCATCACAATGATCAATTACACCCATCACAATGATATCAATTACACCCATCACAATGATCAATTACACCCATCACAATGATCAGTTACACCCATCACAATGATCAATTACACCCATCACAGTGATCAATTACACCCATCATAATGATATCAATTACACCCATCACAATGATCAATTACACCCATCACAATGATCAATTACACCCATCACAATGATCAATTACATCCATCACAATGATCAGTTACACCCATCACAATGATCAATTACACCCATCACAATGATCAATTACATCCATCACAATGATCAGTTACACCCATCACAATGATCAATTACACCCATCACAATGATCAATTACACCCATCACAATGATATCAATTACACCCATCACAATGATCAACTACACCCATCAGAGTGATCAATTACACCCATCACAATGATCAATTACACCCATCACAATGATCAATTACACCCATCACAATGATCAATTACACCCATCACAATGATCAATTACACCCATCACAATGATATCAATTACACCCATCACAATGATCATTCACACCCATCACAATGATATCAATTACACCCATCACAATGATATCAATTACACCCATCACAATGATCAATTACATCTATCACAATGATCAATTACACCCATCACAATGATATCAATTACTCCCATCACAATGATCAACTACACCCATCAGATCGAGTGATCAATTACACCCATCACAATGATCAATTACACACATCACAATGATATCAATTACTCCCATCACAATGATCAACTACACCCATCAGATCGAGTGATCAATTACACCCATCACAATGATCAATTACACCCATCACAATGATCAATTACACCCATCACAATGATCAATTACATCCATCACAATGATCAATTACACCCATCACAATGATATCAATTACACCCATCACAATGATATCAATTACACCCATCACAATGATATCAATTACACCCATCACAATGATATCAATTACACCCATCACAATGATCAATTACACCCATCATAATGATCAATTACACCCATCACAATGATCAATTACATCCATCACAATGATCAATTACACCCATCACAATGATCAATTACACCCATCACAGTGATCAATTACACCCATCACAATGATCAATTACACCCATCACAATGATCAATTACATCCATCACAATGATCAATTACACCCATCACAATGATCAATTACACCCATCACAATGATCAATTACACCCATCACAATGATCAATTACACCCATCACAATGATATCAATTACACCCATCACAATGATATCAATTACACCCATCACAATGATATCAATTACACCCATCACAATGATATCAATTACACCCATCACAATGATATCAATTACACCCATCACAATGATCAACTACACCCATCACAATGATCAATTACACCCATCACAATGATCAATTACACCCATCACAATGATCAATTACACCCATCACAATGATCAATTACACCCATCACAATGATCAATTACACCCATCACAATGATCAATTACACCCATCACAATGATCAATTACACCCATCACAATGATCAATTACACCCATCACAATGATCAATTACACCCATCACAATGATATCAATTACACCCATCACAATGATCAATTACACCCATCACAATGATCAATTACACCCATCACAATGATCAATTACACCCATCACAATGATATCAATTACACCCATCACAATGATCAATTACACCCATCACAATGATCAATTACACCCATCACAATGATCAATTACACCCATCACAATGATCAATTACACCCATCACAATGATCAATTACACCCATCACAATGATCAATTACACCCATCACAATGATCAATTACACCCATCACAATGATCAATTACACCCATCACAATGATATCAATTACACCCATCACAATGATCAATTACACCCATCACAATGATCAATTACACCCATCACAATGATCAATTACACCCATCACAATGATATCAATTACACCCATCACAATGATCAATTACACCCATCACAATGATATCAATTACACCCATCACAATGATATCAATTACACCCATCACAATGATATCAATTACACCCATCACAATGATATCAATTACACCCATCACAATGATATCAATTACACCCATCACAATGATCAACTACACCCATCACAATGATCAATTACACCCATCACAATGATCAATTACACCCATCACAATGATCAATTACACCCATCACAATGATCAATTACACCCATCACAATGATCAATTACACCCATCACAATGATCAATTACACCCATCACAATGATCAATTACACCCATCACAATGATCAATTACACCCATCACAATGATCAATTACACCCATCACAATGATATCAATTACACCCATCACAATGATCAATTACACCCATCACAATGATCAATTACACCCATCACAATGATCAATTACACCCATCACAATGATATCAATTACACCCATCACAATGATCAATTACACCCATCTTACATTATCCCCAGCAATAAAAATATTTTATCACCGCGTTTTAATGGCAATAAAACATTCACTCGAAATCATAATAAATATTTATTGCTGGGGACAAATTATGCACAAACAAGCGCTGTTCGATGTTTGTCGCTTGGTGTGCTTGCTCAGCATTTTTATGGCGACCCTAGGCACTAATTTACAGCCTAATTAGTACTGATAGAGAACAGTAACTCGTGGGATGCATGATTTATAGCAGTTAATTTATAATCATTTTATTTATATTTTCCAATGATACGACAATAATTTCCATTTTAGAATATTGGTAAGTAAAAGTTATAAAAGACATTCTTAGATTGCAAATGAAAATCAAAGTATTACTTATAATTCTATATAATCAAGTGACTGCAATACAGGAGCTAAGGTAGCAAAGTTATTAGAGCAAATACGAGATGAGATCAGGAAATTGAAAGTAAACATAGTTATCGAGGAAAGACTTCCTCTTTATTTTGATTACCTATAATTTCCTTTTGATCTGCCTATAATCTTGAGATGCAGTGAAGATCATTTGCATTTAAGCCTATAAAAGGTGACTAAATCCCTCGGTAATTCTCATCCCATCTCGGTTCAGAGTGCCTAATACATCAGAGAAATTCAAAGAGAGGCTGAAGGAAGGCGTACAGAAGGAGGCGGATTGAATAATTCTTCTATCTTTTCGTATCTTGCAGTAGAAGTCAAATTAAATTATTGATGAAACTTACTACAGCATAGATTTTTTTCATTATTTGTTATATAAATCCTTCATATCTGAAATTATTAAATCGGATAGAATTAATCAGGGATGAAAAAATGATAATTTTTAATAATATAGAAATTCACAACCAAATTGAAAATACGATGGGAAATTATATACTACTTAAATATTAGGTTTATTACAGGATTGTTCCACATTTATTAATTGTTTACTGAAAAACAGCACCATAAGGAATAATATGCATTCCAGCATACTTATTTTAAAGTAAAAGGAGAGCAAAGTATAAGGAGAGCAAAGTATAAAGAGAGCAAAGTATAAGGAGAGCAAAGTATAATGAGAGCAGAGTATAATGAGAGCAAAGTATAAGGAGAGCAAAGTATAATGAGAGCAAAGTATAATGAGAGCAAAGTATAATGAGAGCGAAGTATAAGGAGAGCTTTATACTAAAGCCTGCAAATTTTAGAATCTTTTGATAATGTTCCAATAAGCTCCCTAGAACGTGTAAATAGGACTAACTGCTCAACTTTTCTCATTTTTGTCTATTTTTTCTCTACCGTAATGCTCTAAAGTTATAACATCTATACAGTATATAACTAAAAGAAAAGTTGAATGCTATAGTTTGTATGTCAGGTTATTATAGATATTATACTATGTATAAAAATCGATTTTGCGACAAATTATTCATTTTAGACAAATAGAATAAGAAGGTTCTAGTAGAAAAAGATATTGTTTAATATAATTAATATTTATATGTCTACCACTTCGTAAGAAACAATGATTCGTGATAATAATTATGTTTCATTTTACGTTGCAAAATATACATTACTACAATTTAAAATGAAATGAGTTTCCATCTTCTGTAAAATAGATGTTCGTCACTCCTGGTTGTCCTGCTGATGAATTGATCCGCCGGGACAACCCTTTTAACTCGTTAAAAATCCGAGAAACTCCTTTAGACTTTTTCTAACCCTTCCACTGGAACATAATTCACCCCAGACACTTGCAATTCAATTTGCTGACGGGAAATTTGGAGTAATTTGCAAATGTAACACAAAGTATAACAGAGTGTGTGTATACTTGTTAGGTACTTGACTCACTAGGGTGAAGAAATGTTATCAGATGTGAGTTAGATACCGGCAGAAAAATTTAGTAGGTATTTTTAAATAATTATATATATTATTAATTATTAAAAGATTTCAATGAATAATTGAATATTTTTAATTCTCATACTTTGGAGTGTTTTTGATATTATTCTATTGAAATTTGAAACTTGAATTTAACCCACATTTGAAGGTAAATATTAGTAAATTCAGGTGGCATGTGAACGAAATAAATAAGACATATATAGGTAAAAAAAATATAATCAGGTTTCAATATTCAGTAACGTTACATTAAATGTACGATGTTCTCGTAGAATAATGTATGAACTTGGTGGTATAGTGAGTTGAGTAGTGATTACTAGAGTTGTGACAATATGCTTTTAAAATCATAGATCCCGAAAATATTATTGTCGGATTGAATTACAGACTATTTAGTCGTTAATTAGTTATAAACCATCGATGCACAGTAAATCAATACCATTTCATTTCATTTCGTCTATGATATTCATAAGATCTATTATTTTAAAGGCATATTATCACAACCCTAATGATTACTATCAGTGGGACTTTTATTATATTACAGAGATATAAGATGAGGTAAGTTAAGAGTTATTGGACGGTTCCACATTTTCGATCAAATAAGAAAACTATATAATAATAATTATAATTTCACTTGTTATTAAATCATATTTATCATAGTTTATTCATATTAACGAAAAGTTGACACTGTCCTATAATTCGGAACTTACCCTATAACAACAATTAACGGACTCAAATTATCCATTATGTGAATTCAATGAATGAATTAGTAAACGTAAAGGCTGTATTTCGAGTTTAAAATGCATGCTAGTGTACGCGTGCCGTCAAAAAGTATGCCATTCCAAGTAGGTATATCAGTTAAATGGACACAGATGAAAGTATAATAAAAAAAATCGATATTGATTTTTGCTTTTAGTTTTAACTGAATAAATTGAAATATACTTCGATATATTGAAAATTGGAAATATTAAATAGCAATCTCTAATAATAACAATTTTCATATTGTTTTTTCTTATATGACCGAAGATGTAGTACTGACCGATAATTAAGAACTTACCCAATATTTAATTCACTTTTTCCTGATTTTTCATCTGAACTGGAAAATTTAGTTTTCATTGGCAATTTGGTCACCGATTATATTATTTATAAGCTATTAAAATAAGCTAATTAAAGATTCACTTATTAAATAAGTTATATTATTTATTTATAAATCATCAAATCATCGTAATACTAGGGTCAGTTATGAATTATTGGCCTTTTTCACATCTTCGGTCATATTATAAAAAACAAAAGAATAATTTTCAAAGTGAATTGTAATTTTAATTAGTATCCATGATACCTGCAGGTATCAAGGATACCAATTAAAATTAAAATAAAACAATAATTTATAATAGCAGTTACTATCGTTTTTTTCATTTATGACCATAAATGTGAAAAAGATCGATAATTTCGTAACTTACCCTACATATTAGCAGTATCTAAAAACATGTCACGTGGTGTCATGTTTACTCCTCGTGGTGTCATGTTTACTCCTCGTGGTGTCATGTTTACTCCTCGTGGTGTCATGTGTGTCAGAGAAAGCATAGCATGTTATTTACAGATCTCCTTCCGCCTCTACAGTTTGCAACCTACTGCTGTTTGGTAGCAAAGCTGCGCCTCTATTTGCCTCTAAATAACAATAAGGCGCATTGAGGCGCATGCTCCAACTGCGCCACTCAACTCCCAGTAACCTCCCAAACACAAATAAATGCGCCAATACCCGGACTCGTGGTGACTCCGCCCACATTCAAAAGCCGCACTGGCATTATTGTTAAACTCCTCCTCTTTAAAATTTATAACTGTAATGCAGAGGCAATAGCTATGTATTTTGCCCCCTTACAGAGGAAGAACAAATCAATGCGACCCCCCTTCCCCCCTTTTATATCTTCAGGCAGGCTTCTACGTGCCTACCCCCCCCCCCCCTCCTCTCCCTGCTAATATTACGGCAAGTTTGCTATTTTTCAGCTCTGTTCTCTTATTAGTTTCATATTAGTTGTATTTTCCTATGAAGAATATAGAAGCGAAATTATATTAATAATGTAATAATAAACTGCGTCAATATGACAGTCAGTATATCAATTGAAATAATTTTGCAAACAGTCATAGGAATTTTTTTTAGAAGATTATGTAATTTTCGAACTTCAAAATGAATAGGTACTATCCAATTAAATGTGACTGATTTTCTGGAGAAAATATTTCACATTTCTTAAAAGCTGTTTGTTCAATAAGGTATAGTCAAAAGTAAATGATCCAATGTTGATTAATATATCAATATATTTTTTAGAAATGGTGGTAATTAAGGATTTGAGATTCATTTTCAGATATCTATTGATTGGCTGAGTGGACATATCCTAGGAACTAGACAATCAAAGCGAAACTTCAAGTTAGTAGACTGTATAGAGAACTCACCCTTTCTCTAATTCGTGTTTGTAGTATTTAAGTTGTGACATGTGTCACTGATGGAGACACAATAGTCTCCGTAAAAATCCTAATAGAACTTGCGTATTTTTGCTCTTGAAAAGAGAGGCCTATGCTGAGTAGGCCTATAACCCCATTGCAGTGTTTGTTCAAACATTGAACTAATGGAGGTACTGACGATCGTATTTACAGTCAATTTTGAACGGTATTTCAATTAGATTATTTGACAGGTAGGCCTATAAAAGAACGAAGCCTATTGTCCTGAACTCAGGAACTGAAAACAAAATTTAATCAAGCGCGTCAGTCGGTGAAATAATAACAAAGAGACGGACAATAACAAAGCAAACATGGACATCCTGCGCTCACTCTTCTTCAATTGTTTTTTTTGCAGATCACAAAGGCAATATTAGATCAACAAATTGTGAAGTGTATCCATATCTCGAGGGAAATAAATACATGGTGATATCATATACTAGATGATGTAACCGATAAGAAAAGGAAATAGTAAGTGTTGTCGTGAGATGATTGTTTAATTACTAATTTATTATATTAATTACTAATTTATTAAATTATTTTAGTAATTTATTTCATTAATTATTAATATATTACATTAAATTATTTTGTTAATATTACTTATATTATTAATTAATTAATTTGTAATTGATCAGACTTTAAAAGTGAACCTATATGTAAATGTAGTATTAAACTAATTTGATATTCAAGCATAAATTATGTATTAGGTCTTATTGATTTTTATTGCCCATTGATAAACTGGTTTGAAATTAATTTAATTATTTGGTGTTTAAAGTCTGCTTCGGAACAAAAGGCCAAATTGCTGACGTCAAAAAGATATTAAATACAAGGGACAGAACGAAGCAGTCAGACAGGAAAGTGGCTTCATGAACGGAGTCACTTACCACCGTTGGTGACAACGCACATGAATGCAGAAAAGCTACTCTGTGAATGCAGTCACTTACCAAGGAATGTGACGAAAAGAGACACAAGCACCGGTGGCTGCACTCACGGGTGGAAGAGGAAAATGAAGAGGTTATAGTTAATGAAGTCTACGAGCCTACCTAAGACCTCGTAGTTGTAGAGCATAACTCTAGCGCTATCCTCCAAAACTGCAAGTAGCGTTAAAAAAATGATAATGAAAAAAGACAATCCTTAGTCCAAATTACAACAGTTCTGGATCCAAAGGTTGCAATAATTAATTTCAATGAATAATTCCGTACTCTAATGCTTGCTTTTTTTCATATATCAATTTTTGCAGGAGAAAAAAAAATCTAAACAAATTTAGACAGTGCCAGTATAGGTATAACATGAAGTCCTGTTATTTTTAAAAGCAAAATACACTAGTTAAATAATTATTATTATTTACTTTTTCTCATACATTTGATCGAAAATGTGGAACCGTCTGCTAACTATAAATTACCCTTTTTTATAAAATAACATATAGGTATGTTTAACAAATTATTTAATATATAGGTATTTTCCACAGCTTGTTACTGTTATTGTCTATATATACTATATTATAAAAGCTTGTTACCATTAATAATTGAGCATATCATAGTTACTTGTGGTTAGTGCATTATGTTTTAAATTTAAATTACTTAATCACCATGTAGGGTACGTACCGAGTTATCGAACGGTTTCACATTTTGGGTCATATAGAAAAACATTAAATCTTTTATTTTAATTATACATTCGATTCTAGTGTGATCGGTATTGTGAACAGTTCAACAATTCGTAACTAACCCAACCTTGCTAATTAATTTTTGACAAAAATTATAATTATTCACTGAAAATTTTATTATCTTTTTTATCACCAACGTTATCAACACTCATTATATTCCTATCTCTAAATCCGTATATATTTCCATGTGTATCACCAATCATATTTTAAAAATCGTGTAACATTGTATATATTTAATTTATTTAATTTTACCTACTATAAATTTAACAAATCACATATTTTTTATATAGTTTGAAAGAAATTAAATCAATTTTCCTTTCTTTTATAATAAAAATCCCGAACAGCAAATTAATAGATCTATTAACATTCAATACAAATAATTAGCATATATTAGGATAATTGAAATAGCTTAAAATGTTTTATAATTTTTTATTCAATTTTTATTGTCAGTAATAATTAGCACATAACGTAATAAAAACATCACTGGATTATAATTTTCAAATCATTAATTCAATAATATGAATATGGTAGTTATATGAAATCTATATCAAATTTTTTTAGCATCAATTAGTTGCATAAGGAGAATTTATTGTAAAGCAACATTCAATTAATTAATTTCCAGTTGAAAAAAGTATCCTTTATTTTGCAGGTTTATATGTTGTTACTTTCTCCAATAGAAAATAAATGCAAAAGTTAAAACCTAGTAGCGATGTTTCTTGGGCCAACATTGTACCAATACTGGTAATATTGTCATAATATTGGCAGAATTGAAACAATATTGGCAATATTTTTTGAGAATGTTTGCAATGTTGTAACAATTTTAACAAAGTAGTAACAATATTGGCGAATATCTTAATAATATAACTGCTATATGTATTAACAATACTTGCAATGTTGTAACAATATTGGCATAGTATTGGTGAATATTATAACAAAATATTATAATCGAACAAATATTGCTTCCTGTGACACCAAAGCAGGCAATGTAGTGTTTCATTTTTCCACTCTTTCTTTAATTACAAGGTATGTTTCTATTCCTATTTCCTGGTGAAGAAAAGAAATTAGATTCATTAGACACTGTGGAAATAGTAATGGAAAATACGAGTGATTTGGATGGCAAAGAATGAACTAACTTTGGGATAATTTTATAAAATCAATTTGAAAAATATTAGCAACTAATACCTTGTATAAAAGTTTTGAAAATGGAGTACTGCAGTACGTAGTACTGGGGCTGTTTATATTGTTCTACAGTACTCAAGAAGTATTGGGTGTTCTGCAAGTTGTTCTACAGTACTTTGGAAGTACTGAGTCTACTTCCTGTAGTATTACACTACTCTGGAATTACTGCAGTGATTGGTATAGTATTGGAACTTCTACCAGTAGTACTGTAACCTGTAGCAATCTCGAAGTACTGTACACAGTTTATCATGTAATATGACCATACAGTACACAGTACTCGATGTTGAACACCACGACACATTTTCTCTCCTGAAAACTCTTTAGTATATTTTGCCTTTTCATCTTCTGGTCGAAGGACATTATTTTAGTTTGCTTTTCCTCAGCTGTAACAGTCTGAAAAAACATTGAAGATAATTAGCATTGTCACATGGAGAATATTTTGTTCATTACAAATTTACTTGAATAGGATCTAATTTTTATAGCATCAAAGTTACAATAAATGATTTTGGAGGATAGATTTGAAAAGAGTAATGATGTTACTTAACAATATTAATGTCTAATTCAGACTATCATTCGAAATGAATTTACCTGCGGGACACTCACCTTCGGCATTCCTGTTCTGTTTACGTAAAAAATTTGGGGAGATTCTGCATACCACCATGTGAAACATCTGTGAGGATGGAGAGTGAGAGTAGTGATTACTTAGTGAGTAGTGATTACTTAGTGAGTAGTGATTACTTAGTGAGTAGTGATTACTTAGTGGCTAGTGATTACTTAGTGAGTAGTGATTACTTAGTGGCTAGTGATTAATTTGGGGTTAGTGATGAAATGTGAATAATTAGGGATTAGAGCATACATGAAGTAAAATAGGAACAAATATGCCTATCAAATTTAAAATACTCGAAAATTCATTTACTATTATAGTAGTCGGAAAGTGGGTGTTACACACATCTAATGAAATGATCGGAAATTAAAAAAATCTCAAAAAAGTCTATTTTAGCACCAACTTTCCAAGTACTGACAGTGTCCGGATATTGTGACGTCCCTATTATGACATATTTATTTAAAATTAAAAAAATTTAAAAAAAATTTATTCACTGAATTTTTCCTTTATATAATTTGTTTAAAAAAAATAAAATAAAATAAAATTAGAGAAAAGAAAATATATAATTAAGATTAATGTATAACAATAAGATATTGAAATAATAACTAACATATATTATCAATACGAAATAAAGAGTTATTGGAGTTTAATTACATTATATCAAAAGAGCATACAATATACAATAAATTATTTGATTGTATTTCTTCAATCATGTAGGGTAAGTTCTTAATTATCGATCAGTTCCACATTTTCGGTCATATGAAGAAAAAACCATATAATAATAATTATTTCTCTCAACCAATCCTAGTCAAATTATCATTATATCGTTTTTTCTTATATGACCGAAAATGTGGAACAGACCGATAATATAGAACTTACCCTACACACTGAAGATTAAACATAACTGAAAGCTTATCAGTTCTGAATAAATAACAATTAGATAAAAACAAAATACGCTATTCATGAATGACAATAAACTTACCTGGGAAAATATATCCATCATTTATTCAATGTTCATCAAGTGACACGAAAACCTGGCAATTGAAGAGCAGAGGCCTGAAGTCTCACCAGCAGATGGACCATAACCTCCCCCTCTGACTTGCTACACGCCACTGATTTCAGAATGAACCTCAGGAACGTTTGTTAGTAAAGGGGCGTGGCCTAATTACACACCCTAGAGTAGTTACCGAATGTACCGCTATGACGAGAACGGCGCCACTTGTCAGGCCTGTATTTACACAGAGAGATAACACTACTAAACTGATTGGAATGAATAAAATGATATCATTAATTCAATATAATTCTAATATTTGGAAATTAGAATTAGTACTATGCTATTATATAGGTAATATACAATGGTATAAATATGAATATTTTTATTATTTTTTATAATTTGTTCTAACAACCAGAAACTGACACGTGTAACTGTAACGTATAACTATAACGTATAACTATAACGTGTAACTGTAACGTGTAACTGTAACGTGTAAATGTAACGTGTAACTGTAACGTGTAACTGTAACGTGTAACTGTAACGTATAATTATAACGTGTAACTATAACGTGTAACTGTAACGTGTAACTGTAACGTGTAACTATAACGTGTAACTATAACGTGTAACTATAACGTGTAACTATAACGTGTAACTATAACTTGTAACTATAACGTGTACCTATAACGTGTCACTATAACGTGTCTCTATAACGTGTCACTATAACGTGTAACTGTAACGTGTCACTATAACGCGTCACTATAACGTGTCACTATAACGTGTCACTATATCGTGTCACTATAACGTGTCACTATAACATGTCACTATAACGTGTCACTATAACGCGTCACTATAACATGTCACTCTAACGTGTCACTATAACGTGTCACTATAACGTGTCACTATAACGCGTCACTATAACGTGTCACTATAACGCGTCACTATAACGTGTCACTATAACGTATCACTATAACGTATCACTATAACGCGTCACTGTAACGTGTCACTATAACGTGTCACTATAACGTGTCACTATAACGTGTCACTATATCGTGTCACTATAACGTGTCACTATAACATGTCACTATAACGTGTCACTATAACGCGTCACTATATCGTGTCACTATATTGTGTCACTATAACGTGTCACTATAACGCATCACTATAACGAGTCACTATATCGTGTCACTATATTGTGTCACTATAACGTGTCACTATAACGTGTCACTATAACGTGTCACTATAACGCGTCACTATAACATGTCACTCTAACGTGTCACTATAACGTGTCACTATAACGTGTCACTATAACGCGTCACTATAACGTGTCACTATAACGCGTCACTATAACGTGTCACTATAACGTGTCACTATAACGTGTCACTATAACGTGTCACAATATCGTGTCATTATAACGTGTCACTATAACATGTCACTATGACGTGTCACTATAACGCGTCACTATAACATGTCACTCTAACGTGTCACTATAACGTGTCACTATAACGAGTCACTATAACGTGTCACTATATCCTGTCACTATAACGTGTCACTATAACATGTCACTATAACGTGTCACTATAACGCGTCACTATATCGTGTCACTATATTGTGTCACTATAACGTGTCACTATAACGCATCACTATAACGAGTCACTATATCGTGTCACTATATTGTGTCACTATAACGTGTCACTATAACGCGTCACTATAACGTGTCACTATAACGTGTCACTATAACGTGTCACTATAACGTGTCACTATATCGTGTCACTATAACGTGTCACTATAACATGACACTATGACGTGTCACTATAACGCGTCACTATAACATGTCACTCTAACGTGTCACTATAACGTGTCACTATAACGTGTCACTATAACGCGTCACTATAACGTGTCACTATAACGTGTCACTATAACGTGTCACTATAACGCGTCACTATAACGAGTCACTATAACGTGTCACTATATCGTGTCACTATAACGTGTCACTATAACATGTCACTATAACGTGTCACTATAACGCGTCACTATAACATGTCACTCTAACGTGTCACTATAACGTGTCACTATAACGTGTCACTATAACGCGTCACTATAACGTGTCACTATAACGTGTCACTATAACATGTCACTATAACGTGTCACTATAACGCGTCACTATAACATGTCACTCTAACGTGTCACTATAACGTGTCACTATATCGTGTCACTATAACGTGTCACTATAACGCGTCACTATAACATGTCACTCTAACGTGTCACTATAACGTGTCACTATAACGTGTCACTATAACGTGTCACTATAACGTGTCACTATAAAAGTTCCATCAGTCGTTGTCTCTCTATTATTTTTCCACATTGTAACTAAACTGCAGTGCGTGACAAAATAAACTCTGTTTTTACCGGCCAATTTACCACCAAATGCTGACTAAAGTGCCCTCTCGTGGATAAATAATTCACTTAATAAACGGTCAGGCAGTTTCTAATAGTTTCTATGCTTATACAGTCCCAGGTGAGGATTTAGAGTCGCCCATCAGAAGATTGTGATAAGTGATTATAATCGATAGTATAGATATCATTATTATAAGTAACGTTAATGATCACTAAATTTAAATGACTTTAATAATATATCGTAATATCCGTCCAAAAATGTCACCGATAATGTTTTTATTGCTTGATAAAACAATAGTAATATCTTCCTATACTTTCAATATATATAAATTTAAAAAATATATTTTATCTATATATATTTTTTATATCTATCCTTTTTTCTATATATTTTTATGTTCACTTCTTTCATAATTGATACGCCGTTAATTTTAATGGGAAGTACACTAGTACAGTATATTATACTAGGTAGTAATAGTCGATCTGCCGACTGTATTTTTCCAGCTGCGATGGCTCACTTATTTGAGAATTAGTTTAGGCGAAATGATTCGTGATGGTCTGAATGATAATACGGCAGAGAAAATAATTACTTAGCATTATTTTACAGTGATCATACATGGCATGCAAAACATAGTCTGATTGTTCAAAACTTTTATACAATTGAAGGGTGTCATGACTTGACATGTGAGGGTCAGATAGAAGATATATTAGACGTTATACGGAGGATATATATAATGAACACTAATACACATATAAGATATACAAGAAAATGACGTTATATACCATTTATATTCATCATATTTTAATTTTAGTATACTTATGTTTTCATGATCATTGATCTTGAAAGTATTTCAGTGAGATGCACTTTAATGTTTCTGCATTCCAGTGCGATGCACTTACAGATTGAGTCAATTGAAATTAACACTTTGATGCTAAAGTGACACTAAAGTGCATCTCACTGAAACTCTCTCTATAGCTCTTGAAACACTTAAGTGCATCAAATTTATTGTTAATGCACTTTTGTGTCTCGCTTTTCAGTCCAAATTTATAGGTTGGAAGATTTTTTCTGAGTGTTGCCATTTATAAACATTTAACTATAAATAACCGAATAATGTATATATAGTTTCACTGTATATTTTATCAATGAAAATATTTTTCAAAATTTAAAGTCAGGATTAGAGAAATAATAACAATTTTCAGGTAATATAAATAACTGCTAAAATCTACAAAAGAAAACGTATGATTGACTGAAAATAAAAATAAATTATAAATTAATTGCCATAAATCTTATTATTCTCCACCATAACTAATAATTAGGCTGTAAATTAGTGCCTAGTGTTGCCATAAAAATGCTGAGCAAGCACACCAAGCGACAAACATCGAACAGCGCTTGTTTGTGCATAATTTGTCCCCAGCAATAAATATTTATTATGATTTCGAGTGAATGTTTTATTGCCATTAAAACGCGGTGATAAAACATTTTTATTGCTGGGGATAATGTAAGATGGGTGTAATTGATCACTGTGATGGGTGTAATTGATCATTGTGATGGGTGTAATTGATCATTGTGATGGGTGTAATTGATATCATTGTGATGGGTGTAATTGATCATTGTGATGGGTGTAATTGATATCATTGTGATGGGTGTAATTGATATCATTGTGATGGGTGTAATTGATATCATTGTGATGGGTGTAATTGATCATTGTGATGGGTGTAATTGATCATTGTGATGGGTGTAATTGATCATTGTGATGGGTGTAATTGATCACTGTGATGGGTGTAATTGATCATTGTGATGGGTGTAATTGATCACTGTGATGGGTGTAATTGATCACTGTGATGGGTGTAATTGATCACTGTGATGGGTGTAATTGATCACTGTGATGGGTGTAATTGATCACTGTGATGGGTGTAATTGATCATTGTGATGGGTGTAATTGATCACTGTGATGGGTGTAATTGATCATTGTGATGGGTGTAATTGATATCATTGTGATGGGTGTAATTGATATCATTGTGATGGATGTAATTGATCATTGTGATGAGTGTAATTGATCATTGTGATGAGTGTAATTGATCACTGTGATGGGTGCAATTGATATCATTGTGATGGGTGTAATTGATATCATTGTGATGGGTGTAATTGATATCATTGTGATGGGTGTAATTGATATCATTGTGATGGGTGTAATTGATCATTGTGATGGGTGTAATTAATATCATTGTGATGGGTGTAATTGATCATTGTGATGGGTGTAATTGATCATTGTGATGGGTGTAATTAATATCATTGTGATGGGTGTAATTGATATCATTGTGATGGGTGTAATTGATCATTGTGATGGGTGTAATTGATCATTGTGATGGGTGTAATTAATATCATTGTGATGGGTGTAATTGATCATTGTGATGGGTGTAATTGATCATTGTGATGGGTGTAATTAATATCATTGTGATGGGTGTAATTGATCATTGTGATGGGTGTAATTGATCATTGTGATGGGTGTAATTGATCATTGTGATGGGTGTAATTGATCATTGTGATGGGTGTAATTGATATCATTGTGATGGGTGTAATTGATCATTGTGATGGGTGTAATTGATATTATTGTGATGGGTGTAATTGATCATTGTGATGGGTGTAATTGATCACTGTGATGGGTGTAATTGATCATTGTGATGGGTGTAATTGATCATTGTGATGGGTGTAATTGATATCATTGTGATGGGTGTAATTGATCATTGTGATGGGTGTAATTGATATCATTGTGATGGGTGTAATTGATCATTGTGATGGGTGTAATTGATCATTGTGATGGGTGTAATTGATATCATTGTGATGGGTGTAATTGATCATTGTGATGGGTGTAATTGATCATTGTGATGGGTGTAATTGATATCATTGTGATGGGTGTAATTGATCATTGTGATGGGTGTAATTGATATTATTGTGATGGGTGTAATTGATCATTGTGATGGGTGTAATTGATCACTGTGATGGGTGTAATTGATCATTGTGATGGGTGTAATTGATCATTGTGATGGGTGTAACTGATCATTGTGATGGGTGTAATTGATCATTGTGATGGGTGTAATTGATATCATTGTGATGGGTGTAATTGATCATTGTGATGGGTGTAATTGATCATTGTGATGGGTGTAATTGATCATTGTGATGGGTGTAATTGATCATTGTGATGGGTGTAATTGATCATTGTGATGGGTGTAATTGATCATTGTGATGGGTGTAATTGATCATTGTGATGGGTGTAATTGATCATTGTGATGGGTGTAATTGATCATTGTGATGGGTGTAATTGATCATATTGATGGGTGTAATTGATATCATTGTGATGGGTGTAATTGATCATTGTGATGGGTGTAATTGATATCATTGTGATGGGTGTAATTGATATCATTGTGATGGGTGTAATTGATTATTTTGATGGGTGTAATTGATCACTGTGATGGGTGTAATTGATTACTGTGATGGGTGTAATTGATATCATTGTGATGGGTGTAATTGATCATTGTGATGGGTGTAATTGATATCATTGTGATGGGTGTAATTGATATCATTGTGATGGGTGAAACTGATCACTGTGATGGGTGTAATTGATCATTGTGATGGGTGCAATTGATCATTGTGATGGGTGTAATTGATCATTGTGATGGGTGTAATTGATCATTGTGATGGATGTAATTGATCATTGTGATGGGTGTAATTGATATCATTGTGATGGGTGTGATTGATTTATTCATTATTAAATTTTTAAATGAATAATAATTGTAGTATATGAACATCTATATAATTATATTGTATAAATTACTGTATCCTGCATAATAAAGTAAGCATATACCTACTATGTATATAAATTTTGTTCCTTCAATAATAACGAATAAACGTATGAAGTTTATTCTGTGATCAGCAAGATCGTAAAATCCACATCTCCTAAATTTCAATTCACGTTATTAAACAAACACATCAAGACAGAAAAATATCGAAAAGTAATTTAACTACAATCTGTGAAAAGTTCCATATGGAGAAATTCTTTCCCCACCGCAAAATATTGAAACTCGTTTTGTAAACATTAATTTAGACTTTTTTTAGAAATGTTCCTCGGAACACCAACGCTAGAACATCTCATCAGGAGAAACAAAGCAATTCCATTCCTTCACCAAATTGGAATCGGTGTGGAAAACAGAAAGGGGAGCTATAGTTGCTAGAAAAACTCACCCCACATTAAAATACAATTAGCATAAATTTATATCTTTGCTTAATGAAAAGGACGGAATGTTGCCCTCTAATTAAGACGTTTGGTTGAGTTTAGAAATTGGACTGTGAAACTTTTTATTTTTTGTCCTTCTCACGCTCATTATTTTCGTCACAGTTTTTATTAAATTTTGTGACAAGAGCAGTAGTACATTTCTTGAAAACAATATGCAATAACAAATATATTTGAGAATTAATTAGTTATTTATTTATTAACAGTAAGAATTTTATACAGAATTTAAAATACACTGCATGATTTAATAACATGAATGTACGTAGGTATAAATATTCTGTGATTCAATCAAAACTTAGGTTAAGTTCTGAAATTTTGTACAGTTCCACATTTTCAGTCATATAAGATAGATTTTAATTCGTTATTTTAATTCTTAATCACTTAATAGATCCATTTAAAAAAAATCTTACATTTTCGAAAATGTAGAACTGTCCGATAACTCAAAACCAACCCCAATCTTCAGAATCAATTGCAATGATTATTTTTCATTAAAAAGCCATAACTATAGCAGATTCTATCCACCAATGGACCAAATTACGAGAGGTTGGTGGAAATTTAGCCCCCGGTGATGGAATTCACATTTGTAAACATTGCGCCTTCTGATTATTTTACAAACTGTTGTGAGTTGAAAATGAAAAAGAAACTAATTCCATTCGACCTTAGGAGAAGAATCGAAAAGTATTTCCTTTCCAAATGGGTCATATAAGAAAAAAATAGTATGAAAAATATTATTATTAGATAGAACTGAGTAATAATAAAAATTTGTGTATTGTTTTTTCTTATATTACCGAAGATGTAGTACTGACCGATAATTCGGAACTTACCCTATTGAGTTCATTAATTCTTATCTGTTATATATAAGATTACATAATATTTATATATTTTTTCGTATATGATCGAAAAGGTGGAATTTTTCATTAACTCAATAACTTTAAATCCATACAATTTGCGCAAATATTATTTAATTTTTAATTATAATATTTTTTCATCATCATTGGTTATTCAAGCGAAGACATCAGTTCGAAAGCAAACATTTGTAGGCCGAAATATGAGCACTTTGATGTTTTCAATCTGCAAACTATGTGAGAATTAAGAACAAACAGAGTACTTCTGATGAAGAGCTGCCTAGACTTCTAAAAGACTGCCTAGACTTCTTATAGACTGCCTATACTTCTAAAAGACTGCCTAGACTTCTTATAGACTGCCTAGACTTCTAAAAGACTGCCTATACTTTTCCAAGACTGCTTATACCTATTAAAGACTGCCTAGACTTCATAAAGACTGCATAGACTTCATAAAGACTGCATAGACTTCTAAAAGACTGGGTAGACTTCTAAAAGACTGCCTAGACTTCTTCTAGACTGCCTAGACTTCTAAAAGACTGGGTAGACTTCTTATAGACTGCCTAGACTTCTTATAGACTGCCTAGACTTCTAAAAGACTGCCTAGACTTCTTAAAGACTGTCTAGACTTCTTATAGACTGCCTAGACTTCTTATATAGACTGCCTAGACTTCTTAAAGTCTGCTTAGACTGCTAAAAGACTCCACAAAGTCTTGGATAAACAACAAAAAAAGTCTATTGAACTCCAGTCTAATGTTGGATGTATTTGATATGAACTAGAATGTGGTAGAAACTAATCATCGATATATATAAACATATCTATTATTTATATATGAATGCAATGATGGACGAAGAAAAATGTAACCACTTTTAAGCATACAACAACCAATGAATTCATATTAACACTCTAGATATGAATAGCGTGTTTTAAAACAAAGACATTTGAAAATTATATTCAACACATTGCAGGCCATTGATGCGAGTATCTTGAGTGACTCTCAATATGTAAATTTCAATGGAGGTGTCACTTGGGATGGATGTTTACGCACTTTTATTAGGGCTACTTTGGGAGACAGAAGTCAAACACCGGCCAGTGGACACGAGTCGCTACTTACTCCCCGGAAAATGTTATTGTTATTACCCCTGTGAAATATTATAATTTAATATAATAATGGGCTGCGTATGCTAAAATATCGGAATTTTATGTTAGTATCAAAATGAGTTTCTATCGAATGGAGCATTGATAATTTGAGATAAAATATCTAATGGAAAACGATTAAAGATTAATAAAACACTCCAATTTAAGTCTCTATTCAACATTATAATTTAATAGTATAATGGGCTCTTTACGTTAAAATAATGTATAAAATATACCTATCTGAACGAAATGTTGTTATCAATTTTGGTAGAGCTTTTAGCGAGGTAGACTCTGTCAGTTTATCGCTTATTGAATCAGAGGGATGAAGTGGATGGAAAAAAAGGGAAAATCATCACGAAAATAAACTGCGAAAACAGATAAATGTACTTCTGAGTGCGGAAAACAGAGCTGAAAACATGAAAAAGTGAAAGCAAAGTTGAGGATAAAATCAGTGGTGCGCGATATAATCCTTTATAAACATATTGGATACGAGGAATTAAATCTGAAACAACTTCAATGTTTTGAACAGCAATAGGAAAAATAGTTATATCAACTCGATCAAAGAGAAGGACCTAAAACACCAAAGAACAATATACACTAAATCCACTATATAGGCACAATATACAGAATAGGAAAATAACAACATCTTATTGGGATTTCTACTGTACATATACGGTATCACAATTTTAATGGCCGAACAACATCAGATTTATCTCACAGGGAGATATTAAAAATAATGATATGCCTATCCCAGCGGTTTATGATGGGTTGATTAACTGGTATTATGGTATCTATTTCTATGTCGTACAGTAGTAATTAGTTTGTTGATTCGGAAATGTTAATTATGGCTTAGATAAATTGTTTTGTCCTATAAACGTTCTACGAGATTGTATGACTGAAATTAGACACTGGAATTAACATATGAAGAGAATTCAAAGAGAGATGAGGCTATTGTCTTGCCAGGGGATAACTTTATAATGTTTGGATAACTCAATGTATCGACATAGCTTATGATATATCGCTTGTTTGCGAAAACAGTGTCATAACCTCATAAAAGCAATTTTTCAGGAGAGGCATTTTAGTACTTGTAATGGCATTCGAATGGTATATTGGTACATTTAGAGTTACAATGAAGATTTTTGTTCCAAAATGATCTGTGTTTTATGATTTATATATCTATACAGATTAATCTAAAATATATGTTTTGTGTTTATGACGTTGTTGTTGCAAACAAGCCATATATGGATGACTCAAATATTGATAACCATAATATTTACCTATCCCAATACATGGATGACTAAATACATGGATAAATCATTATATAAAAACTCAATATATAGATAGCTCAATACATTGGGGTTCTGAATTATCAGACAGTTTCATATTTTCGATCGGTTCTCGACCCCCAACTAGACCGCTAACCTAACCTTATTCAGTAAAACTCCTGAGTAATGAATTTCTTCGGTATGAAGGGCCTGAGTTATGAAATACTGCTGAGGAGTTAAGAAGAATTTTCTATGTTTGAATCATAGAAAACGATATACCTCAGAAAATTTCATGCTAGTTATCTTTCAAAAACCGTAGTTTTCTTCAAGATTTTAATCATAGAAAACTATAAGTGTCCCTGAGTTATGAAGGAACCAATACTTCATAACTCGGGAGTTGCACTGTACCTATATTACTTCATGCTAAATCATATTTTGAGCCATTTTAGTGGATAATAAACCACGAAAGATCTTGAAGCTCTGCAGATTGCTTATAGCCACTGAAAGTATGTATGACAATTAATGTAATTTAAAATTCTAGTCTTTCAAATGAAACACATTTCAGCCTCCTAGCAATGCTAGTTTATGAACAAGATCATTTTTTACATCGTCCTCTCTTTTTGCGGTCAGCCTGTATTATATAAAGGGCATATTTTGTTTATAGAATGGAAAACACACTAACTAAGATAAATAATAAGTGATCATTTTTTTCTTACAGTATAAAGCTACTTCTGTTAGTTCCACACCTTTGTTTCTACACCTAATTTCACTTCTACTCAAGATAAAGTTCTACAGAGTGACTTTATTATCAAGTTATATAGAAAATTGTAAATGACATTGAATTAATTGCCTATTATTAAGCCACCAACGTTCTCATTTTAATTACCGCGAATACAATATAAGACGCTGAGAAAATACTTCAGCAAAACAATGACTAACAAATGGGATTTTAATTGAGTCTATTGTTTTTGATGAAAAGAAGCTCGGGAGAACCTAGCTATAGAACACTCTGCAAAATGTTTATTTGCCTGGAGTCACGATGTGAAATGCCATGAATACATCTTATATGTGGCGAATTTTAGAACTACATACAGTTGCTGATTATTTAAATCCTTTCTATCCATTTTTCTATTCCGAGTTCAATGGGAGAGTTTTCACGGTAAACTGACAGTAGAAACGTTTCCTCTGCACAGACTTTGCATGGTTAGATTGGAAGTTCTTTATTGCAGATGCAGCATTAGTAACAATTGTTTGCAGGACTATTATTTACGATACAAAGTTACCTTTGCAACTCCAAATGATAAATTGGATATTGCTCTTTGAATGCATGAATCTTCCATGAACGAATTTGAATGTTATTAATTTGTTGATATTGTATGAATTGTATTCCTTTCTTTATAGAACTATGCACTGAGTTATCGGTCAGCTTCAAATTTTCGATCCAGGGAAAAAAAATATATATTTGTTGACATTATATTTATTCTAATTGGTATCGATGATACCTGCAGGCATGATGCATGGATACCGAATAAAATGAAAATGTTCATTTTTTTCAAAAATGATCAAAAAGGAAGATCCAGAGATTCAGAATTTAACTTATTTTGTCCAAAAGCTATTTCTAATAACCTGTCAATCATGAATTAAAAATATCGGTTTGGTTAAGAAATTAATTCACGTTTCCTAAAATACCCCAATCCGTCATAGTCATTGGTACCAATCCTTTATTTAAAATCGGAAGAATTGATGTTGAAAAACTATCAAAGATAAAAAAAAACCCATATATTACCTCTAGGTATCGATCATGAATGAAAATGAAATAAGAGTTAAATATTCATTCTTACATATAAGTACATTATCATCGAAAATGTGGAATCGTCTAATAACTTGCACACTAACCCCATTACACCCTGAACACAGTTGAGGATTTATTCACGTGGAGTATTTGCTTGCTCTCATAGGTACGACTACAAAAGAGTTCGTCTGTTGAAATTGAAGTCAAATACTCGTTTAAGGAGCAGTGGACTTCAGGTTGATCTCCTGTGTACGTTGTGACAAAGCTCTCCCAACAACAATCCGCTTGAGAGCCTCCAAACGAGCAGCTTGTCCTCATTTGCTATCTTGGAACAAGCAGCACTGAATTGCGAGCTGCTTCACACTATAACAAGCAAACAGTACAACAGCAGGAGTATCATTTAATGATCGCACCAGAGTTTAAAAACTAGAGTTAGAGTTATTATCGGGTTATATGTTTTAACTTAATAGATTGAAGATTGTTTTTATATAAAGTAAGTCAGTGCTTTGTTCAGTTGATTTAGAATATAAACAAATGATTAGATTCCTCATTTCGTGAAAAGTTCTAAATTTTCGAATATCCTTCGAGCTAACATTAAAAATATTATGACGTAACCACAATTAATACTTTCATTAAATCACTTTCAGGTAATAAATGGAGAATGAATTCATCTACCAGACGTCAAATAGGTGACGCAATGACTAATATATTCTTCTGTGCATTATAACGCCTTGAAAAGATTAAATAAACGAGGTAAAAGTGTAAAAGATTCAAATCTTCCTCTGCACTCAGCTTGCTCAGAATCACGAAAGAGTTTAAAGCAACCCAAGTGTCTCCTTATTCCCAATAATAGCTCAGATGATATAAACAGATGCAGCAATATCGAAGATAGATCACCTCCTTAGAAAGCTTATTCAGCTAAATACGGAGACAAATCGACCAACACAGGCCAAGATATGAAAACTGTAGTACTGTGATAAATAAAAGGTGAACAATAGAAATATGAAAACTTGGAAAAATTGTAGTAGGGTAAGTTACGAATTATCGGTCAGTCCACATTTTCAGTATAATGATTATTATTTCATTTTGATATTAATTATTATCCATGGTAACTTTATATATCATAGATAGCGATTTAACTAATAATTGTATATTTTTTTTAACATAATCGAAAATGTGTAGAGTCAGATAAATCGAAACTTACTGTGTAACTTTTTCTTGATTTATTAAAAAAAAATCTAACTGGATAATGATAATTATTTAAGTTCTTGGTGTAGAGAGTTTTATTTATCTGATAAAAGTTTTAAGTAAAATACTGTTTTGTTAAAGTATAATAATGATGTTTGGCAAAAAAAATCATGTTTTGACACATTAATTAATTTATTGCTTCGAATACGATTTTTAATTTTTTGTATTTCATGTAGAATTACTCCTTCTATTGAGTTATTTCTAATTATCACTATTCATTTATTTGATTTCTATTGATTTTGCAATCCAACATCCTCGTTTTCCATAGGTCTCTAAAATCATATTCCTTACTTTCATATGGGTAAAAATTTGCACCAATTTCGAATGTAATTTTGATCTTATGTCATCCTGAAGGTAATTCAAATAGGGCAAATAAAAGAATTCAAATATCATTATATATTTTGATACACCAACTATACATTATTGATACATAAGTAGTGTAAAGATACTTTATTTCACTGCCAGCTGTATCTTATAGAGTCATAGACTATTTACTGTATATATAGGTACTAGTCGGAATCTGAATGTCTGACAGAATTGGCTCATCAAGTTTCCGAAAGGTGCCATTCTTTCATCTGCTCGGAAAAATGACATCGAAGAGGATAGGAGAAGTGAAAGAAGTTTTGATTTATCTTGCGATGACGGAAGTTCCTCTTTTTTATTTCCCCAGTGAAATTAATGGGCTTCGTTTGCATGCTATTGGATACATCATCTATACGATACGGGGGCTTGAACTAATTTTGAAGTTATTTGAAGTCCAAGTTATCGGACGATACCACATTTGCGATCATGAAAGAGAAAATTGTATAATAATAATGTATTTTACTACTATTACCTTCGCAATCTTGCGGAAGGTTATATTTTCATCGGAATTTATTTATTTATTTATTTATCATCTTGTTATTCGTGTAACTGAAAAAGTGTTCAACCAAATTGCCTGAAATTTAATGAAACGATTGGTCCATGTCCAGTGACCTGCTGCTAGTCTTTTGGGAGTAACCCGGTCAAAGGTCAAGGTCACGGTCATTTATAACTCAAAAAGTATCGAACCATATTGCATGAAACTTGGTGGAACGATTGGTCAATATGCAGGAACCATTTTGATAAATTTTGGGAGTGATCGGGTCGAAGGTCAAAGATCAAGGTCAAGGCCATTTGTAACTCAAAAAGTGTTGTACCATATTGTCTGAAATTTGATGGTACAATTGGTCAATGACCAGGAACGATCTGATAGAATTTTGGAAGCGATCTGGTCAAAGGTCAAGGTCAAGGTCATTTATAACTCAAAAAATAATTTACCATATTGCATGAAACTTGGTGGGACGATTGATTATTATCCGGTAAGCAGTTTCCTCAATTTTGGGAGAGAACGGGTCAAAGCGGAGGCGAAGGTATGCGCTCTACCGAGTGCACATAATCTAGTTCTACTATATATTTTCTTAAATGATTGAAATCGATAACTTGGAACTCACACTTATGAATGTTCTTACATTGCAGATTGTGTTTTGGAAATTTTAATGATCAGAAAATATACTTTATATATCGCATGTATATGATTCCTCAATTAAAATATTACCTGACACTTCCAAGATTTTTTAAATCTTAAGTAAATTATATAAAACATATACCTACTGTCATTATCGAGTAATGGTGAAATATCTAAATAAAAATGCAAATGATACACTTAAATGTAAACCATTGAGTAACAAAAAACATTTTCAAAACATGAGAAAGGTTGCAATTAATGTGAAAATGAACGCATCCATCAATATCCCTACAATTAGGTAGAATGATCGGTAATGAATATCATAGGATATTTGTTATGTAAGCGATGTTTAATAACCTAGTATTTGCTAAGTGATTTCATTCATATAATTATATTTTTCAAATACTACATCAAATATAACCAAGAACATTATGTACTTAAGATTAAATTAACAACGAATTAAGAGTCTTCGCCTCCATTTATCAAGCAATCACGCCTTTCTGAGAATAACCATCAAATATGTGTTAGGAATTAGATGATGTCTGTCAAGGACCATTTTTCTCCTTCTGAAAGTAGCACCAGAGACTCCAGGTCATTACAACCTCTTGCGACACTAACAAATGAATGGGAGGATATGGAAATAAGGAATCTTTGTGAGAGAACTGGTAAACAGAATTCAAATAGAGTCAGCTCACCTGCTCTCTCTCTCTAGCTGTAACCACTCAAGCATCAGAAACACACTTAGTGCTCTTGCAGACTAAAATGTGAACTCATTTTCTGCATCACGATTCAAGGAGAAAACAAAAGAGCCATAGTTCAACGAGACAAACTCACAAATGCTTTGTGTGTGGCATAATCATTGCTAGTTTATTGTTCCTATCCGCATACACAAATATGTAAATCTAGTTCTTGCTAGATAGAGCGAATAATTTATTCTGATACTATCCAGAACTTTATTGTTTAAAGATATAATCAAATTGGAAACGGCAATTTGAATTTCAGTATAGTTCACAGAAAATTATTCGTACAAAAGTCATTGATGGGTGAAAAAACTATTTCATTGACACCAGCGTTTATGCATTACAAAACATAAAACCTTGATGAAAGCTCAATTTTTAAGTATATATTATTTTCTAGTATACAACTCTACAGTTAAAATGAAAAAAAAGGTGAATATATCATCAATCTTTCACCAAGTACTAAGATAATCGTGATAGGGATATGATGTTTCAATCCTTAGTGCCAGGGTAGTTAGGCATCTCTTTAGCATCAGTGACTGTCAGTTTCACGCTGAGACATCTTGAAGAACAATCTAGCAATTGGTAATTAAAATGTCCGTCATACTGGCTAAGCAGAGAGAGTAGATCTTTCCATCATGAATGCACTTTCTTTTTCAACTCTAGAGTGAATCTGATAATGGATATATGGTATTTTGAATGATTTTCAAATACTGATGCATAAAATCTCTCTCTTTGAAATGAAATTGATAATTTAAAATTTAAATTACAATACATTAATAATTTTCAGAAACCATTAGTAACAAAATAAATGATATACAATATCAACGCATTGCATATCAATTGAGTATTTTCCGTATTTTGTAAAAATCCAACCTACTCAATTAGGGTCATTAATAAATAGCTAATATATCAACCTAAACCTCGATTATGAAACATAAAAAAGTAGCTAATATATCAACCTAAACCTCGATTATGAAACATAAAAAAGTAGCTAATATATCAACCTAAACCTCGATTATGAAACATAAAAAAGTAGCTAATATATCAACCTAAACCTCGATTATGAAACATAAAAAAGTAGCTAATATATCAACCTAAACCTCGATTATGAAACATAAAAAAGTAGCTAATATATCAACCTAAACCTCGATTGTGAAACATAAAAAGTAAAAATGATACTCCCTCCCTCTAAAAAATCACAAATCTTAATGCCATAAAATTCAGGAAAGTTTAATGAAGAGGAAAGGCAGAAGATTTCAGTGCGTAATTCAGTTGCCAGAGAGCGGATGTACGACGATATTTATTCTCAGCGCTACCGTCACACTGAGTTCCGCAAACGAGAAACACACAATGCCACATGTAACTTTGTTCAAGCAAGAAATTTAGTTGTTATTGCAACATATATTTTGTTATTGAAATGTATTTGCTTATATGTAAATATGATATCAAACGAACATTGGATATAATTTCACTAAATAAACTACGCATTGTTAAATATTATGAAAATTACTATAGTTGATACGGTGTTTTTTACAATTTTGTTACAGCATCTCTGTGGCTCAATAGTATGAACATACTCAATATTATGAGATTTATGTCCCTATCTGGTCAGGTAGGAGACACTAGGTTTGAATTAGGTTAATTTGGGACTGAATTATCGAGCTACTTTGGAGCGTCCCATTAAAATTTACAAATATTTTTGAATATAACTTAGGTATAATTTTAGTTGTTCTTGTGTCCTAAATATTTGTATAACCGTTTTATTATTGCTTCTGTTGATTTGGTTGAAAACTATAGGTAATGAACAGAGTTTCCAATTGTGAAGATATATGTTTTTCTAATTATAAAAACCGGAGTTAGATTTCACCATCCGAGCTTATGCGGATATTTATTCATTAAAACACTAAGTTTATAAAGTAAAGTATACGGTTATACCCTATAGTATACCTCTATCAGTGGAATATACAAACAAACAACCACAGGTTTGACAGAACTTCAAACAGCGGGGTGCATCATGATTCCCTCATCTAAATACCTTGGAACCTTTGTGAGGAGGTATCTACAGATCTCGCAAACGCATCTCCGTACTCTCAGTCGTGGCGCCCGAGTCTTTGTTTACTTCCGAACATGATGCAGAGCGCAACCATATTTATAACGATTTCATGAGCAACCCGTCATGTCAGGCATAATAATGAGACTTGACAACCACCTGAAATTGATGGCGGACAGTATTTGTGCAAATGTTAATTCAAACCTAGGGATGTTCTTCTAACCGTGTCTGTCTTCACAAAGAAGTATTTGTTGTAACAACAATTTGGCTTTTGAGAGTACATGCTAACAAGGAGTGGTCGTGCTGAGGTTTCTACCAAAATCCTGGGAGAAATCGAGAGCAGACCATGTTAGGGAACTTTGATTGGGAGTCCAAACAGTCGATGCATTGTAATGTGGGAGGTAAGCGAGTGAAACAACATTTATTCCATGCATGCATTTAGTTCAGTAGAAAACTACTCAGGTCTCTAAATAAACATGCAACGTGCATTCGAAAAACTAGATTTATATTATCTGAATCGTAAAAGTATTATTTAAAGCTACATAATTCAATCGTATTTTTCGAACCCGATTTGATTTTATTTGAGTAAAAGTTATTTTCTGACATTCTTTTTAAAACGAATTAAAATTTCCAGGTAATGTTGAAATAATTGAAAATCTCAAAGTTGCAATTAAATGATAACTGTAAAGGGCCGTACACACGTGTGGTTTTTAAGTCTTTCCACCAGACATTTTGCTAAGCTCCTCCTACTTTTCCCACGAGAATATAAGAAAAAACGATATAATTATTATTTATTTCAGTTGGTATCCATGATACCTGCAGGTATCATGGAAGAAATGGCTGTAGACATGTTACTCCCATCAATATGGCGGGCAAATCTTTTATCATTAAAAGAATCTGCATCGTACTTTAGTGATCCATCAAATTGTTACAATAGCTTGACGATCGTCTCGCTCATCTAACTTTCAAAACTGCTGTCTTTAACCCTTAATCTGTATTAAGAGGTTAGAGAACCTATGGTAACACACAAAAAAAAAAATACCAATCATCTCCTCCGTTTTGTGTAAATATTTTATTTGTTTCAACTTCAACAGATGAATTAATATCTTAAGTTTACGCTACCTTTTCTCTTCCTAGAGTGTCTAAGTAAACCTGGCGAATATTTTCTTTAAGTTTGTATTAGCTTCTCACCCATTTTCTTGTGACGCCCTCGGCCTGTCGCCCCTCGTGGTGCTCACTCTGGCGAGACAATCAAATGCCGCTCAGTCAATCGGAGAGATGATTTTATTGTGTTGCAGATTTACTTAAAGACATCTTTTCAACAGGAGACAACGCTGCCGATTTCTCAACTTCGAATCGAGCGTTAAAAAATCAGGGAACAAACACTGAAGCCTGAAAATGTCCGAATGGTAATGGAAATGTACGAGAATAGGTATTTGGAATAGAGAGAATTTATTTGGTTATTCCTTATTTTTATATATTTAAATAAAATATTCATTCAACACGGTTTAACGAGGAAACTTTATTTCATTCATATTTTCTACCGGGCAAACTCAAATCTCATCCAATTCGAAAACTTGATTATTGTTCCTGTTGATGGAATTAGAAAGTTTAATGAATGTTTTCAGAAACAGAGCACACCTATTATTGTTGCGGATGTTTTTCTCTTGCGAAAGAGTTGGCAAGTTTACACGATGGAGATTACTGTTTTCGTTTCGACATCGCGACACAATTTGATTAACTTCCTCTTTTTCGCCGTTATATTGGCATCTTCCGCTCGAGCAATACAAGTCGAGAGCGACCGAAAAATATCCCAAGGAGAAAATACGATAGGGTAAATTACGAATTATCGGTCAGTTTCATATCTCCGGTCATATAAGAAAAAAAGATATTACAATTTTTATTTAATTTTTATTTTAGTTGGTATCCATGATACCTGAAGGTATCATGGATACAAACTAAAATAAGAATTAACAATTGTATTATCTTTTTTTCTTATATGACCGAAGATATGAAACTGACCGATAATTCGTAATTTACTCTATTGTATCTTTGATTTAGTTCAAATGGTGGAAAAGAGAAATTAGGAACATTTACTTTCACTTTTATTATACTATATGTATATAAATTTCAGTCGCATGGCCTCATCTGTCAAACATTGTGTGTTATCAAACATTAGGCGGTGCAGATCTATCATAAATAATATTGCTACAAAGTGCCTTGTTACATTCTGTCGTTTGTTGGCTTGTAGGTTTCTGGTCTGAATTCTGGCCATTTTGATTCAAATATTTTAGTTTTCAAGATCTACTTTTCGGTGGTAATATCATTGCTAGTAACAAAATCGGTTCATCCATTCCTGCTAAATCAAAAGATAATTATTTTAAAAATAGGTTGTGACAATATTGTAACCTGCAGAGTTGGGTGGAAAATCTATATTTTCTGAGATTTTGGAATATATTAACTTTAACGTGTTTTGATATATTGGAAAATGTATAGTTGTACACATATATTGCATTTATATACATAGATATTTGTATGGTGTATTCGTGCATTCAATATTTGAATCAGTTAGATAATTTTAGGACAATATTACTTAATAAATATTGAGAAGAAATAAAAAGAGAATTTTTTATCTCATTAATAGTAATTTAAGAATATACATACAAAAGTACTTAGGTCCTCTGAAGCATATCACATTAATTTACTGTATGGGGATGGATATACTTATAATATATTGCCACAAAGTAGTGGTAAACATGAAGAAAGGTTTGACAAATTTCAAAATGTTCAATTCATTGAACATAGGCTAAGTTCGGAAATATCAAACAATTCTACAATTTCGATCATTGGAAAAGAAAATATATAAGTTATTATTTAACTTTTATTTTAATTGGCATCCAAGATACCCTACAAGACTTCATATTTCATTGATATCATAATAGCACAGAAGTTCAACATTAATTTTTTTTTTATATGATCGGAAAGGTGGAACTGTCCGATAACTTGTAACTAACCCTACCTTTGCCGATACACAGCAAAGTGGCCGTCACTTACCAGTCAATATACGGCAGATCAAGCGAATCATTGCACTAAAACTGCCTCAATAATAGTGTTTGCATCTGACAGAATTATGATTGAGGAACGTAATCTTAACAACATCTTCTTGTTTAGATACACCTTAGCATGTAAATTATAGTTAGAGAAGTAGCCTAGTTACGAGGGCAACACATCGCCTGCAGATAAACTATGCAAATCGTAATTTCACGCTAAATTACACATGATTAGTAAGATAGTGTGTGTATCCCAATAGGAGATAGAATGCTATTTTAATAGTTAAGCAATAGATTAATTACAATCTAGAGCTAAATGTTTTCTAGTCTTGAAAATGATAATGTAAGAAAATGTCTGTATATGAAAATAACTGTATCCATTAATTAACAAAATGAGAAGATTTAGTACATAATATACAGGGTGACCCAAAAAAAGTGTACCCAAGTTTGAATTAATATAAATATTGTACACGTACAATCTTAAGCAGTGGCGGTGGTAGAATGAATACATGAAAAAAAATCTAATTTTTAAATTCACTTCAACTCATTTTTAGCTACTTATAAATATGATATTTATATTAATTCTAAGTTTGATACACTTCTTTGTGGTTACCCTGTATATACATATAAATATTGAGTCTCAACAGAATGATCTATTCCATGGATTTACGTTGTTTTTATTAAGTTATATGTCTAATGCTTTTATTGTTGTATGCTTAAATAAGAACTTAATTTAACCTATTTGAAAAATTAAAACTTGCATTTAACAATAAATATATTTGATAAACTTTAATTTACCATTTATATTTTATCTAATTATAGCTCCGGAATTAGCGTATTCTACGTGATTATTTATAGCGTAAAATGCGTAAACTGAAGCGGAACACATTTACTGAAATAATTTTGGTTTCTTTTCTCTCACGACAGTCGCCAGTCCGTGTAAAATCTTTCACTCTCAGACCAATAGAACAATAATTATAATAAATACGAAACAGTTAATTAGAGATATATTGTAGAGATAATTAAATGAGTGACAAAGTAAATGCCGAATTACCAAGCGGTTCCAAATCCTCAAAATTATAAAAAGGAAATTGGTAATTGATAATCATTATTTAATTGAAATTTTATTAATTGTTAAGCAGGTATCTGCTATAGTATCAAGGATACTGATTGAAATCAAATTGAAAAAAAAATTAGTAAATTTTTTTTTAATTGATAAATTAAATCGCCCAATAATTTAGAACTTACTATAAAAGTTTACTACCTTCGAAGAATGCAGAAAGGTTATATTTTACACATTTTATATATTTGTATTTATTTATTTGTTTATTTATCATCTTGTTATTCGCTTAACTGAAAAAGTATTCAACCAAATTGCCTGAAATTTAATTGGACTCTTGATCAATGTCCAGTAATCATTTGGTAGAATTTTGGAAGTGATCCGGTCAAAGGTCAAGGTCATTTATAACTTAATAAGTATTCAATCATATAGCATGAAACTTGGTGAATTTTTTTTTCAATGTATTTGTAAAGGAACCATTTGGTTATATTTTGGGAGCGACTCAGTCAAAGGTCAAGGTCAAGGCCATTTATCACTCAATAACTCAAAAGAATTCAACCATATTACATGAAACTTGGTGGGACGATTGGTCATTATCCAGGAACCAGTTTATTAAATTTTGTAAGCGAACGGGTCAAAGGTTGAGGTCAAGGTCATATTTATAAGCGGGGGCGAAGGTATGCGCTCTATCGATTGCAAGAAATCTAGTTGGATTATGATTTTGTATTTAAAAAAAATTGTCAGAAAATGAAATTTTCAATTAGGTAGTCCAATTTCACCATATTATCCCATAATTGTTTTTTTTTTGTTAAAAACAATAGATATAGAAGCGATGCAGATAGAAAGTTAAGATATAAGAGCAATTTTATCTTCTATGGTCCCACCATAATTCTCACTGAAGTTCTGCATCGATTTGAAATCACACGAAGAGTTCTATTTACAAATTATGTATACATACCAATACAATTTATTTTATACTATAGTTCACTATGATTATAGCTTGGTAAATATATCATTTTATAGTGTACTGAATTAATATCTCATTTTCATAATTTTACGTTCAGTATACATGCAGGTTTCCATATTAACTTTAAGTGACTATAGATAAGATTAATAGAGCGATAAAAGATTATAAATTAAATTAGTTTCTCTCTTAATACCACATAACACGCATATCTATAACGTTAATTCAAATAGAGAAAAGTAATTGTGTTTTACAGTGATGGCGCCGTATTCCATGCTTATAATTTAGCAGATGATAAAAACTCTTAGGCAGCTTTGAAGATGAGGCCAAAAAAAATAGTAAACCAAAGCTTTACAGAATTATGATAATATTCTTCTATGGCCCACCATAACTTAAGAGATTAAGCGTCTGCATATCATTACAATCTTCGATAGCCCCACCATAACTTTTAGTCTGTGATATTAGCACAATTCTTAAGAATTTTAATTCATGTAAGAGATGGTAGAAAATATTATGAGTTAGCAGCTCTTGGAGAACTTTATATGGTTCTTATATTTTTAAACTTCATATTGGTGACTTTCTAATAATCACTCTTACATCTTTTTCAGTTAAATCTAACCTTTAGTGAGGGAGAAACAACAAAATATTTGTACAACAATCTCCTTTTCTTTTTCCCCAAGTGAAAATAACATTCCTTATTTTATAATCAACAATTAAAAGGCCATTATAACGCATTAGTAATTCAGCAAAAACTCATATACCGCGTCTGATCAGCTGTTTTTCTTATTTCTTCAGAGTTTTATAATATAAAACCGTGATGTCTTTACAATGGATGTATATGTTATATGGTAACTTTTGTTATATTCCACCTGTATAATTGTTTCTTATAAAAATAAATATACTGGCAGTTGGATAGAGTTTGTCATATTGGGTGTTCACTTGAGTTGTTTCAACACTTATCTTTAACATCTTTTTCAGTAATTCACCAGTGAATGTTGTGTACGGGAATACATCACTTATCCATATATCGAATATTGTATATTATATGAATAAAACAAAATCAAGTATACATTAGATATTTATTAATTTGTTACAGTATATTGCCTACCTTTGTTTGTTATTCGTGCATGAATTGAATAGCAAAGAGCACGCCAATCTCATTTGAATTATTAACTTGATTGTTTGCCAATAATCAAGGTACACCTCTGTAATCATGGAGTTAGCAACGTGATTTAGCTGAGTGGTAAATATCATTAATATTGTATCTGTGTTTTATATCACGTCAGTCAGGAACTGAATGAAAATATAATACTTTGAGAACACTCTATCAGTTTCTGCAAACAATGATAAGAATTATCTCTGTAAACGCTTTATCAGTTTCAACAAAATGGGACCATAAGAAATATCTCTGCTAACACTTTACCAGTTTCTACAAACTGGCATCACAAGAATTATCTATCCAAGCACTCTACCAGTTTCTACAAATGAAGATAGGAGTTATCGCTTCCCAAACTTTACCAATTTCTACAAAATTAGATATAAATAATAATCTCTACGAACATTTTACCAGTTTCTACAAACTGATATCATAATAATTATTTCTACAAACAAGAATAGGAACTATCTGTATTCACACTTTACCAGTTTCTACAAATTTGAGATTATAAGAATCATCTCTACGAACACTTTACCAGTTTATGCAAAGTGGGATAAGAAATATATCTAGGAACACTTTTCCAGTTTATGCAAAGTGGGATAAGAAATATATCTAGGAACACTTTACCAGTTTATGCAAAGTGGGATAAGAAATATATCTAGGAACACTTTTCCAGTTTATGCAAAGTGGGATAAGAAATATACCTAGGAACACTTTTCCAGTTTATGCAAAGTGGGATAAGAAATATATCTAGGAACACTTTTCCAGTTTATGCAAAGTGGGATAAGAAATATATCTAGGGACACTTAACCAGTTTATGCAAAGTGGGATAAGATTTATCCTCTGCCTATTGGAGAAAATATATTCTCAACCTTTTGTGTTAAGTATCACAGGTGTTAAAGAATCTTGTAATTTTCAAATTAATTGTAACTATGCTGTATATGAAGATATTGTGTTTTTGCTAATTGAAATAAACTAGGGCTTGTTTAAATCCCGTAAAAGTTTTCAATAGACAGGTAGCAATACAATAATCTACATCCATCAATAGTTTAGGTACTACTTAAGTACTTATATTTACATCCAATCAACTTCAAACCCATACTTTCTTCAATAGATAATAAAAATTAGCTTTATCTTATATGATCAAATAGGTGCAACCGGTCAATAAGTCAAAGCTTATATGTACTTGTCAAATATTAATTTTGATAATAGCATAAAGAATAATAGAAACAGTTTCGATATATGAATATAACACATCGATGAATAATAAATAATGTCAATAAAGTATTTACTAGCCCAATCAATACTCAGTTTGTTATTAGTTCTATATCAGTGTGTAGTATTTACTAACCTGTAGCGTGCATTCTGAGTCAATCTAGATATCACGCAGCTGTGAATAATTAATTCGCTACAATTAAAGCTTTGGTATGTGATATGTATGTTCAACTTTGGTATGTGGATATGTATGTAAAATTGAATGTGTAATTGAACTAACGAAGAATAATATTCATTGTAGATTAAGCTCTAAGCTATTGGACAGTTCCACATTTTCTATTATATAAGAAAACAGGGTATATTAATAGAAATAAAGAGCTGTTTCTATAATTATTATCAAATACTTATTTCTTATATAACTATGATCTAAAACGTAGAACCTTCCGATAAATCGTAACTTACCCTATAGGCTCTTAGTTATCACACGCAATTCTGTAATTTAGAAATAACTTACTATATGAATATTCTTTTTTTAATCAAATTCCCTACATATTCCTTCCAGCTAAAACTCAATTATGAGCCATATAAACATTCTTGTTCATCTATGTTCGAATTAGTAAATTATTCACTGAATTTAGATAATCATTATCCACAAATATTATTATATCTCATCGTATAACTAATTCCAATAACTTTAATAAGCCCGTCCATATTTTCTGTGAATTAATTATCGCTTATGATAAAAGAACCTATCGTTGACTTGCCTCAGATGCAATAGGTAAAACAAGATAGCATTATCATGTACAGGATTGTTTCATTCAGAAATCAACTTCAACAAATTCTCAGAATGTAAATTCAACTATTTGGAGGTCATTGAAATTAGAAAACTATAATTAGATAAATTAACAAAATGCGGACACTCTTGATAGTAAGCACATGAATGGGGTTGTAAACACATGAATGGTTGTAAACACATGAATGGTTGTTAACACATGAATGGTTGTAAACACATGAATGGTTGTAAACACATGAATGGCTGTAAACACATGAATGGTTGTAGACACATGAATGGTTGTACACACATGAATGGTTGTAAACACATGAATGGCTGTAAACACATGAATGGCTGTAAACACATGAATGGTTGTAGACACATGAATGGTTGTAAACACATGAATGGTTGTAAACACATGAATGGTTGTAAACACATGAATGGTTGTAAACACATGAATGGTTGTAAACACATGAATGGTTGTAAACACATGAATGGTTGTAGACACATGAATGGTTGTACACACATGAATGGTTGTAAACACATGAATGGTTGTAAACACATGAATGGCTGTAAACACATGAATGGTTGTAGACACATGAATGGTTGTACACACATGAATGGTTGTAAACACATGAATGGTTGTAAACACATGAATGGCTGTAAACACATGAATGGTTGTAGACACATGAATGGTTGTAAACACATGAATGGTTGTAGACACATGAATGGTTGTAAACACATGAATGGTTGTAGACACATGAATGGTTGTAAACACATGAATGGCTGTAAACACGTGAATGGTTGTAAACACATGAATGGCTGTAAACACATGAATGGTTGTAAACACATGAATGGTTGTAGACACATGAATGGTTGTAAACACATGAATGGTTGTAAACACATGAATGGCTGTAAACACGTGAATGGCTGTAAACACGTGAATGGCTGTAAACACGTGAATGGCTGTAAACACGTGAATGGTTGTAAACACGTGAATGGTTGTAGACACATGAATGGTTGTAAACACATGAATGGTTGTAGACACATGAATGGTTGTAAACACATGAATGGTTGTAGACACATGAATGGTTGTAAACACATGAATGGTTGTAGACACATGAATGGTTGTAAACACATAAATGGCTGTAAACACATAAATGGTTGTAAACACATGGTTGTAAACACATGAATGGCTGTAAACACATGAATGGTTGTAGACACATGAATGGTTGTACACACATGAATGGTTGTAAACACATGAATGGCTGTAAACACATGAATGGCTGTAAACACATGAATGGTTGTAGACACATGAATGGTTGTAAACACATGAATGGTTGTAGACACATGAATGGTTGTAAACACATGAATGGTTGTAGACACATGAATGGTTGTAAACACATGAATGGTTGTAGACACATGAATGGTTGTAAACACATAAATGGCTGTAAACACATAAATGGTTGTAAACACATGAATGGCTGTAAACACGTGAATGGTTGTAAACACATGAATGGCTGTAAACACATGAATGGCTGTAAACACGTGAATGGTTGTAAACACGTGAATGGTTGTAGACACATGAATGGTTGTAAACACATGAATGGTTGTAGACACATGAATGGTTGTAAACACATGAATGGTTGTAGACACATGAATGGTTGTAAACACATGAATGGTTGTAGACACATGAATGGTTGTAAACACATAAATGGCTGTAAACACATAAATGGTTGTAAACACATGAATGGTTGTAAACACATGAATGGCTGTAAACACATGAATGGCTGTAAACACGTGAATGGTTGTAAACACGTGAATGGTTGTAGACACATGAATGGTTGTAAACACATGAATGGTTGTAGACACATGAATGGTTGTAAACACATGAATGGTTGTAGACACATGAATGGTTGTAAACACATGAATGGTTGTAGACACATGAATGGTTGTAAACACATAAATGGCTGTAAACACATAAATGGTTGTAAACACATGAATGGCTGTAAACACGTGAATGGTTGTAAACACATGAATGGCTGTAAACACATGAATGGTTGTAGACACATGAATGGTTGTAAACACATGAATGGTTGTAGACACATGAATGGTTGTAAACACATGAATGGTTGTAGACACATGAATGGTTGTAAACACATGAATGGTTGTAAACACATGAATGGTTGTAAACACATAAATGGTTGTAAACACATGAATGGTTGTAAACACATGAATTGTTGTAAACACATGAATGGCTGTAAACTCATAAATGGCTGTAAACACGTGAATGGCTGTAAACACGTGAATGGCTGTAAACACATGAATGGTTGTAAACACGTGAATGGCTGTAAACACGTGAATGGCTGTAAACACGTGAATGGCTGTAAACACGTGAATGGTTGTAAACACATGAATGGTTGTAAACACATGAATGGTTGTAAACACATGAATGGCTGTAAACACATAAATGGCTGTAAACACGTGAATGGTTGTAAACACATGAATGGCTGTAAACACATGAATGGTTGTAGACACATGAATGGTTGTAAACACATGAATGGTTGTAGACACATGAATGGTTGTAAACACATGAATGGTTGTAGACACATGAATGGTTGTAAACACATAAATGGCTGTAAACACATGAATGGTTGTAAACACATGAATGGTTGTAAACACATGAATGGTTGTAAACACATGAATGGCTGTAAACTCATAAATGGCTGTAAACACGTGAATGGCTGTAAACACATGAATGGCTGTAAACAAGTGAATGGCTGTAAACACATGAATGGTTGTAAACACGTGAATGGCTGTAAACACGTGAATGGCTGTAAACACGTGAATGGCTGTAAACACGTGAATGGTTGTAAACACGTGAATGGTTGTAAACACGTGAATGGTTGTACGAAGAATGTGCACTGAGAGTTAATTTAAAATAACAAAGTACTGTAGTCTAGTTTTGGTGCGTGAGGATCAGATAAATACATATTTCTCCAAAGATGAAAGATGAAACTGAAGATATTTCATGTAAATAAGATTTAAAATTATTGTAATGGAAGATTGTTTATTTAACTGAAAAGTTGTGAGATGTTAAGCCACATTTCTACTTCATTGAAACCGTATGAGAGGTGGAAAGATTCACGTATAGGTTTTCTACAATTACAATTAATTTAAATCTTTGGCCATTATGTGAAATTAAGCCTATAAGAATATACTAACTGATAAATTTCAGATGATGAATTTCTTCATAATTATCAAATATTTCTATTAACTTATATAGAAGATTATAGATGACTTTGTTTAAATTGCAAATCCCTTCTCTAAGTAAATAATAATTACTTTATAGTTTATATAGTTATAGTTTTATAGTTAGTTTAGTTTAGTTATAGTTTTATTTTTCGATATATTTTTTCAATGAAGTTCAATCGGGTAAACTCCGAGTAATCGAACAGTTCCACATTTTCGATCATGAAAGTACAAACTATATAATTTTAACTCGTTATTTTAATTGGTATCCATGATACCTGCAGGTATCATGGATACCAATTAAAATAACGAGTTAAATGATAAATTATAAGTTTTCTTTCTGATATGATCGGAAATGTGGAACCGTTCGATGATTTTGAATATACCCCGATATAGCTTTATACAATTCTAGTGTGTATATAACTTTATATTGTAAATTATACAGGGTGACCCACAAAAAAGTGAACCCAACTTTGAATAATTATAGAAATTGCATTTATAAATAAATAACAAATCTTAAGCAATGACAAATGGTAAAATGATTACAAGTAGAAATACATAATTTCTAATTCTACTTGAACTCTAATTTATATAAATTTAATAAAATATTTACATTAATTCAAAGTTGGGTTGACTTTCTTGTGGGTCACCCTGTATAGCTTTATTTATAGTATGTGTGTGGTCTGTTCTGGTGGTAACTTTAGGGTAGCATTTTAGATGATTGAAGTGAACAACAAATTATAGAGAACAGGTAAATAATTCAAAGGCTTAGACCACATAGAATTGAATTCATTCAATTGACATACCTGATACCTTACCTGAATTATCAATCATTCATTATCAATCACCTGGAAGTGAATTATAGCAGGGAATCGCATGTAGTAAATTGAAAGTTGTTCTTTTTTGTTTGTGCTTCTTTATATTATATATATAACAGTTAGAATTAGTTATTCTATATTCGGTACTTGTGGGTTATTTGTCACATTTTTTGGTTGGCAAAAGGGGAAAAAATAGAGATTTCGCTTTCTAATTGTTATTGGTTTTTTGTTATGTAATTTGTTGTTTGTTGTTTTGTCGTACTCTTCATGATTGTTTAATGACCTGGCAAAGGGGTTTGGGAGTGACGCGATTCCTTTTGTACATGCATTGCCGAAACTATTTGATAGTTTCAACATGCATTGAACTATTTTGATATTTCAATTTATCTACGTAGATAATTAAGGAAAATTAATTATTCTTATTTGAAGCAATAGAGCTATGTTCCATACAATCAATGTGAAAAAACGTCAATAATTCGACAATTATTTTTAAAGATGTGTGTGAAAAATCTGGTGAAATTTGGAGAAGAGTATGTGATATGGTCTGAGGGACGCTTTCATCCGAATGAATTGGAACTGTTGCAAATAAACATAACTGAAAACTCCAATATCTATCACGACTGCCTTGAACAGCATATCATACTTTCAATTTGAGCATATCCACCAGCCGGCCATATTTAGGTGTGACAATGCTTCATGCCAGACTTCTAAACACGTAAAGATTATCTTCAAGAAGAGAATGACCGTGTAATAAAGTGGCCTGCACAGAGCCAACACTGAAAAAAAATAAACAAGTCCAACTGATGCACTCAGGTGTTTCGAGTTCACCCTATGGCTTGTTTCTAAAGCGAGACACTTTTGTACATCAAACTAAAGTTTGGATGCACTAAAGTGCATCAGTTCGATGCACTTTAGTGTCTCAAAATTTCGCTTGCTAAATTTATGAGAATAATTTTTCATCATTTTAGCAAACTTATAGCTAAGACACTAAAGTGCATTGAACTGATGCACTTTAGTGCATCCAAACTACAGTTTGATGCAGTAAAGTGTCTCGCTTTACAGACAAAGCCGTAGGGTGAACTCGAAACACCTGAGTGCATCAGAATTTCTCTGAGCCCAGACTTAAAGTTTTTCAAGAACATGCAGCACATCACTGGAGAACAAGTCCGAGGGAGAAACCCCGCAAGTGTTGATTATTTATCGAGAAAAATTAAAGACGAATGTGAAAAATAACCACACAAATTTGCAAGAAACTAACGAGGTCTTGTGGATGTCCTTGTTCTGAAGATATTAAAACTTCATACTAACTATTTATTAAATTATCTTAATGAAAAATTAAACTTTTCTGATGAATCGTGATAATTCATTAATGTTTTCTTTTATCTTTTTTCTTATTTTCACTCATCAGTTTTTGTTTCATCCCATTTTCTAATATAACTTTATTTATAAATATTTGTCAAATTATTGTAGTTTTTTTTCAGATAATTTGTATTGAACATACCTCTCTATTCATCAAATGAGAATCATTAGCCTCCCTATAAAGGTGCATATCGTTTTCTTATTTTCTCGGTACAGTATATCATTATATCTATCAGAAATGAACTGCAAATGTATACAAATGAATCCCTCAAAAGTGGTGACAGATGACACTCAAGTACCTACCCTGTATATTCTTCATAAAATTGATCGATATTTCTTGAAGAATGGTAATTGTTTCTGTTGTCAGTTCACAGAGAAGGAGAGTCCAATTGTTGTCCCTGGTATCTTTTGCTGAGCAAGCACTTTCCTAACGCTAAAATCGATGCTTGTGTGTTTATTGGCTATTTGGTCAACCCATTGAACTAACTTTGATGTTTTAAGCAATTGAGGACATTGCTAAATGTCATAATATACTATACGAAAGAAGAAACATTATTATTTATGTAATTTTATTAAATTTCAAATAATTTATATTACTCAGATGAAAAGAAAACAATTGTACCCATAGTTCTATTAAAGAATAATAATAAAGTTTAGAAGACTAACTTTATATATTACTCATAAACTGTTTGTGAACAATGATAGCCAATAAAAAGAGACAGCGCTATCACACGGGCACTCATTGCATCAGTTGACTGTGTGATTTCTGGATTACATATTTTGAATTGTGGAATTGGATCTTTCCCATTTGACGACTTCCACAATTTTTTTTTTTTTTTTTACCATAGGATCTGAAAATCATAACCGTTTTTTTTTGAGTTATTCATATATGCATGCAGTACTGAAGGATTGAGAAATTTGAAAAAGTCGTGTTATCGTTGAAATTACTCAAACATTATAGATTTTTACATAAAACTGCAATGTAATTGGTTGTATCCACTAGTTTGTTGCACTGCACACTTCATTATCGTTTAATGACCTGGCAGGGGGGCTGTGGTACTTTACATACTATCCAGTAAACATTACAATGTTGGCCAACGTTGGCCCACTGAATATTTCCAATTTCCATGATATTCTCCATTTATCACTTCAAATCAGGTCATTCAGAGGCTATTTTCCCACAGTGGCAGTTTTCCCGGGGCCAATCTTCCCAGTGGCAATTTTCACAGTGAGACTTCTCCATCGGGTAATTTGAGAATTTGTCAGACTATGTCATGTTAAGATTAAGATTATATCCTGACTTTTTCCTTATCTTCAAGAACTTATCAGGATATTTACTTTACATGACTCATGGAAACGGTCAGGGAATGGTGGCATGACCCAACATTATTTCCCGATAGTTTCCGGAAATACTCAAGATATCTTTGCAAATAATCTAATTTCTTCAGAAATTCTCCAACTATTTAACACGACACGAAATGTATGATAGCATTACTATTTCCAATATTTTCCCTAATGAAGAATTTCAAAATTAAATTACTAACTTGCTATTTTTTTGAGGCACATGCATATAGGTTAGGAAAACACAGATTTACACAATTATAAAGAAACTGTTTATTTAGGAAATCACAGAAAATTTAAATCAGTAGGGTAACTTTAAAAAACTATGAATCTTCATAGGCAGTATAAACTGATAAAAAATTTAAATGCAAAGGTAGAAAAGTATAGACAAAGCATATATTTATTGGACAATGTAATTATTTGAATGTGTTATCTTTATGACGAGTGGAAATTAATTAAATTTTTGGACTTTTAAAGTTGCCTTTATCAACTACGAGGTTATTCAAAGAGACATGACGAGAAGAAAGCCTCGCAGAAGAGGGGACAGTGAAAGTATGTTCCATGCACTAGGTCGACTACTCGGCTACAACAGGTAACCGTGTCAACCCAGTGCATGGATGGCAAGAATTAGAAAATTATCCATGGTTATGAAACCTACAGAGTCAGTCTGCTTACCCATGGATATAGATAGCAAGGCAGAAGGAAGTGGAAAGAAGAGGAAATTGAGGAAAAATACGAATGAAAGCTGAAGAAGAAGGGCCCCAAACTAAACCTAAATCCTACAGTATAACAAAAAGGAGGCGTACCAAGAGCCTCAGAACACTAGGGAGATGGGGGGATTGGCAATAATGTTACGAATGGAAAGAATTGCCATGCTTTTTTTCGCTCGTTGATGAATTCGGATGTTCCAACATCTTATGATGCTTCATCCATTTCTAAGCAAGGTTTGAGATTAGCTGTGAAAAATTGGTCATGCTCAGACTGATTTCAAGTAAATATCCTGTGCATCCTTCAATCCGGAGACAAAATTTGCCCTAACTCCGTTGACGACTCTCTCTTGCAGAGAGTTAGTTCTCTTCCAGCGGTACATTTCATACTCCTTATTCAACTTGGTGATTTTAGGCATCTAGAAAACAGAAACATAATTAAAACTATGAATAAATTGGGGAGTATGAACTATTCTATTCCATTCAAACCCACTATTCAAATTGAACGGTACACTAACCGTAGTGGAAATGGCATCTTGGACAGAAATTTTTTTCTCCTCTCAAATTAGTTGATCGTCACTGGAGGTGTTAGGTGCAGTCATATCTGAAAATAAAAAGAAATATCAATTCAATGCATCATCAAAAAAGATTTGTTGAAGAAAATAGATAAATTGGGAAATTCTTTATCACTTAAAAAAATGCGAACACAATAGTTCAATTGATATTATTTTATGTAAATAGAAGCTAGATGACAGGAATTTTACTGAATCTAATAGGGGGGGGGGGGTAATTATTTTCATAATTTCAAATCACTCTCATGAGTGTGAGAATGATTTGAAGTGCACAATGACGACTACACTAAGTAACATGTCAACCACAGACTTATGTCTATGAGAGAATAAGTTGAATTAAATGCTGATAAATATATTTTCGAAATATTTTCAAGAATTTGTCTTAAGAATGAAACTGTAATGTAGTTTGTTGTATCCGCTAGTTTGTTGTACTGCACACTTCATGATTGTTTAATGACCTGGCAGGGGGGTTCGGGGGGCGGCACGCCCCCCGATATACATAACGTACTGTCCTTTTATCTGTGGTGCACAGCCATGCTGTGGTCATCGGCAACACTTTTTCCGTTACTGGAGTATTTAATATCGGCTTAAAATTAATATACTAAATGCTTTAACTTCTGCTTAAATTAAATACAAGAAACTTCAAAGAAACTGTCAGAATAGAATGTTGCCGTATAAGAATAATTAATAATAAAGTGTTTTCAAGCCATGATGTTCATCATTAGTGGTTCTTTTATAAGAAGCCGTAATTAGCTACAGTGCCGCAATTTACCTGTTTTACCCTAAATACACAGATACGAGCATCTAGTAGAGTAAAAGGGAATCAATTAAAAATTAAAGGTACATTTATTTATAGTAATTAAACACTACTTACCCCATTCTTCAACGGACTGTAGAATAAAACTATCACCTGAGTAGTACTAATCACATACTGATAAATTAAAAAAAATAATTACTTTTGAAAATTGTAACTGTAAAATAAACAGAATTTAATTACTAATAATTACACCATGTCAGTTATTAAACAGTAGGACAGTAATAAAATAATTCTCTAATTCGATCACTGATGCCGTGTATCATAACTATAGAACCTTCTCTTAGGAAAGATGGTTAATAAATGTCAGCATCTGAGATGAGTGACAGACTGTGAAGCTGTTGAGTTGCCATTAACTATTAAAAATTAGAGTCACTGTACTTAATACATTATATAGAAGCATCAAACCAGTAACTAAATTAAATATTTATGATCACGATTTATCAACTAGATAAAAATGGAATTATTTTCACTGTGAAAGTAGACATAAGTATAAACATTATCGATAAGAAATGGTTGCCATAGTAACTTTAGTTCTGAATATAGCATGACCTAGAAGGCATAGAGATAAAGAGTTTCTAAGCCCCGCCGCTACATTAATTATTGAAATTAAACCAATACAGAGACATCATACAAGCCTTTCACTATGCCCAATCTGTTTAGAATGCGCTAAACATCTTGGCAAGAGTGTAGAACATGTATTATAGTGACAGAAAGTAGGAGATAATTGTGAAAAAATACATTTTAAAATCCATTTCACAGTATTACGGCACAGAGCCCAAGCCCACATAGCACGACTTAGCTAGAAGAATTCCAAATTGTGGGCGTGGCCGAAAATAAACCAATTGCTTGAAGAATTCCAGAACTTTTCCACTTGTTCGATTATGAGGTGGGTGGGCTTAAGGAAACGACGTTTTCTATAAACGTTTGAGAATAGTCAATATATTTTTTAATTTTAACCAAGCTAATAAAGCAATAATGAATGTAATGATTTAAATAGGTAAATAAATTAGGTTTGTGATAGTAATCAAGTATCATATCAGATTAATAAAATATTGGTGAACGATATTTATATTAAAGGGCAGTAAACATGTTGTAACTTATGTAAAAAATGTTTTAATTAGTTATATACAAGATTAAATTTATTCGTCTGGAATACAACGAACAACAAGAAAAAATGCATATTAATATATGTATCTTCGGACAAGTTCACCGCACTGGCAAGTATAGCGCTGCGATCTGTTTATTTAGTTATCCTTTAACCAAGTCCTAAACATAAAAACTGTTCTTGATAATAAATACACGTCAATGATTAGCATTAACTGTAAAATATAATACAAACTAAAGTGTAATATATATTAAACTGGAATGTAAATAGAAACATACAAACCAAACGTGCAAAATTATCAATATGGTGCGCATGCGCTCTATTATTTGTGGTACCTAAGATGTTCACCAGAAGATGGCGCTGCAGTTGAGAATGAATGACATTTCTTAAATGAAATTTTGATATATTATGACATCACTCTTTTGGTAAATAATATCCCTCAATCGATTTATTAACATTAGAAAATAGTTTGCCCAAAGATGTACTGCCCATCTATTAAGAGCCGCGTCCGTCAGTCCGTCTGTACGTCCCTCCGTGTGTCACACTTTTTTATTAAGAAATACATATTAAAAGGAAAAACAAATCATTTGTGGCAGTATCATGACTACGGGCTACAATGATAATTATTGGCACTAACTATTTAAAAAAATTAAATTTTGACTTTTGAGATTTTTCTATTTATCAGAATATGTTTATCCATAATACATAATTTCATTCGAATATAATTTAGATTCAATAACAGGTACTGTACTAGTTTAAATAACTTAGGGGAAATTCTAAGTTATCGGAAGGTTCCACAATGCAGGATCATTTTAATTTAACTTTTATTATGGATATCCATGATACTCGCAGTCATAATGTATACAAATTAGCATAACGGGTAATAATAATCATTGTACTTTTGTTGCCACACATCAGCTGGAATTAACTTCGCTGGAGTTCGTTTATAGATCATATTATTGAACATTTATTTTATTTAAAGCTTAATCTTATTAATAAATGTTATAATATGTTCTTAAATTTTTATTTACTTTCATTATCTACTTTCATTATCTATCATAATATGTTCACTTCGTGGAAATAGTCAGACTATATGTTTGGAATTTATCAGGATATGTACACTTGTGGAAATAGTCAGACTATATGTGTGGAATTTATCAGGATATGTTCACTAGTGGAAATAGTCAGACTATATGTGTGGAATTTATCAGGATATATATGTTCACTAGTGAAATAGTCAGACTATATGTGTGGAATTTACAGGATATGTTCACAAGTGGAAATAGTCAGACTATATGTGTGGAATTTATCAGGATATGTACACTTGTGGAAATAGTCAGACTATATGTGTGGAATTTATCAGGATATGTACTAGTGGAAATAGTCAGACTATATGTGTGGAATTTATCAGGATATGTACACTTGTGAAATAGTCAGCCTATATGTGTGGAATTCATCAAGGATATGTACACTTGTGGAAATAGTCAGACTATATGTGTGGAATTTATCAGGATATGTACACTTGTGGAAATAGTCAGACTATATGTGTGGAATTTATCAGGATATGTTCACTT
>CANNZV010003458.1:0-62737 GCA_947561585.1 Caprella mutica
ACTCTTTTCTCTGGTAGTACATCATCACAGTGACTTTTTTTTCTGATAGTACATCATCACAGTGACTTTTTTCTCTGATAGTACATCATCACAGTGACTCTTTTTTTCTCTGATAGTACATCATCACAGTGACTCTTTTCTCTGATAGTACATCATCACAGTGACTCTTTTCTCTGGTAGTACATCATCACAGTGACTCTTTTCTCTGATAGTACATCATCACAGTGACTCTTTTTTCTCTGATAGTACATCATCACAGTGACTCTTTTCTCTGATAGTACATCATCACAGTGACTCTTTTCTCTGGTAGTACATCATCACAGTGACTCTTTTCTCTGGTAGTACATCATCACAGTGACTCTTTTCTCTGATAGTACATCATCAACAATTTCAAACATGTTTGAAACAAGTTCCAACATGTTCATAACAAATTCAAACATGTTTAAAACAAGAAAAAACATGTTCATAACGCGTTCAATCACGTTTCTAATTACTTTTTTCCCCGCCAGATCGTCAGTTCTACGAGTGGTAGGAAGGTTGGTCTGGTTAACAGGGAGACTAGTTTCTGTGTAGCTGAGGGTGCCACCACCTGTAAAATGAGTAAGAAACTCCCTCTGCTCGACAAAATTCTACTCACCGCAGCTGTCAGTTACATAGTGAGTTAATGAGTTACATAGGAGTTAATGGGTTACATAGTGAGTTAATGAGTTACATAGTGAGTTAATGAGTTACATAGTGAGTTAATGAGTTACATAGTGAGTTAATGAGTTACATAGTGAGTTAATGAGTTACATAGTGAGTTAATGAGTTGCATAGTGAGTTAATGAGTTACATAGTGAGTTAATGAGTTACATAGTTAGTTAATGAGTTAAATAGTGAGTTAATGAGTTGCATACACAGAGAGAAAAATACAACCAATATGGTCATATTTAATGGGTCATCAAATTATGCCTTGAATCAATTTATTACGTGAGTTGGTTGGACTTTATTCATTTTTTCATGTGAATAAAAACAACTATGACATAGTGTATCATCAAACATTAGTTAATTCAATTCATTTTATGGATTCAATTCATTTTATGGATTCAATTCATTTTATGGATTGAATTAATTTACTATGAGAATTAATAGTTACTTTTTTTGAGAATTTAAAAGTATGTTGAAACAACTATGACAGAGTGTATTGTAGCAACTCACAACGACTGTTAATCCAATGTATTTGGTGTATAAATTAACTTACTATGCGAGTTGGCGCTACTGTTTTTAAGTTTAGGAGTGAGTCAAAACGACTATTTTGTTTTAACCCACGTCAATTTAACTACTTTTAAGTAGTACCTGCAACTCACCATGTAGGTAGGGGCAAAAATAACCCATTCATATGAGTCAAAACTAATCAAATTAAATTTGATTTAACTAATATTTTCTCTGTGTGTGGCCAGATGGAAAATATATCGATTTTTGTTTGTAATCTACGATAAAATAATAATCGTTGATTATAATCTACGATAAAAAGACTAATCGTTGATTATAATCTACGATAAAATAATAATCGTTGATTATAATCTACGATAAAATAATAATCGTTGATTATAATCTACGATAAAAAGACTAATCGTTGATTATAATCTACTTTCAAAGCATTATCTACCTAAACGGTTCGAATTATATCTAATCGTAAAGCCTTTAAAGTCTATCCTTAAGCTTTTAAAGTCTATCCTTAAGCTTTTAAAGTCTATCCTTAAGCCTTTAAAGTCTATCCTTAAGCCTTTAAAGTCTATCCTTAAGCTTTTAAAGTCTATCCTTAAGCCTTTAAAGTCTATCCTTAAGCTTTTAAAGTCTATCCTTAAGCCTTTAAAGTCTATCCTTAAGCTTTTAAAGTCTATCCTTAAGCTTTTAAAGTCTATCCTTAAGCTTATAAAGTCTATCCTTAAGCTTTTAAAGTCTATCCTTAAGCTTTTAAAGTCTATTCTTAAGCTTTTAAAGTCTATCCTTAAGCTTTTAAAGTCTATCCTTAAGCTTTTAAAGTCTATCCTTAAGCTTTTAAAGTCTATCCTTAAGCTTTTAAAGTCTATCCTTAAGCTTTTAAAGTCTATCCTTAAGCCTTTAAAGTCTATCCTTAAGCATTTAAAGTCTATCCTTAAGCTTTTAAAGTCTATCCTTAAGCTTTTAAAGTCTATCCTTAAGCCTTTAAAGTCTATCCTTAAGCTTTTAAAGTCTATCCTTAAGCTTTTAAAGTCTATCCTTAAGCTTATAAAGTCTATCCTTAAGCTTTTAAAGTCTATCCTTAAGCTTTTAAAGTCTATTCTTAAGCTTTTAAAGTCTATCCTTAAGCTTTTAAAGTCTATCCTTAAGCTTTTAAAGTCTATCCTTAAGCTTTTAAAGTCTATCCTTAAGCTTTTAAAGTCTATCCTTAAGCTTATAAAGTCTATCCTTAAGCTTTTAAAGTCTATCCTTAAGCTTTTAAAGTCTATCCTTAAGCTTTTAAAGTCTATCCTTAAGCTTATAAAGTCTATCCTTAAGCTTTTAAAGTCTATCCTTAAGCTTTTAAAGTCTATCCTTAAGCATTTAAAGTCTATCCTTAAGCTTTTAAAGTCTACCCTTAAGCTTTTAAAGTCTATCCTTAAGCTTTTAAAGTCTACCCGACAAAAGAACCAACAATAATGTTTTTTTGATATTTTACAATAAGGTTCGCTTAACATTTGCCGTAAATCTGTAATGGACAATAACAGACGATCATCCGATTACAAAAAAATTCAACTAGAATGTTTCATACAACCTAAATAAACAAAATTTGTAATAGAGAGTTTAGATTCAGAGAATATATTGTTTTTAGTTCTATTAAGTAATACGTTCCATCATGTTCACTCTCGTTCTTTTGCAGGACCAAGTTGGAGAGAACGGCGATTGTTACGTTCAGAGTCTGATACCCTGTGCATAATGGAACAACTCTGAAGGGATGGATGGAACGACTCGAACGAAGTAGAGAGTAGCAGCTTTGAATGAAGAACAGATAGAACTGGGGTGAGATCTGAGTTATCGGACGGCTTTATATTTTCGATCATGTAAGAATAAAATATATAATAATAATATTATTTTTATTTAAGTTTTATTCTTGTCGGTATCCATGATACCTTCAGGTTTAACTTTCATTTTAATTGGTATCCATTATACTTGCAGGTATCATGGCTACCAATTAGGATAAATGTTAAATAATAATAATAATTCTCTCTTATATGATCGAATATGAGTAGCAGTCCGTTAATTTGGAACTTACCCTAGCTACAATAGTTAGAACTGAAAATATCTTTTTGAACATATTTCATATTTTGATGTTAAACAACGATATTCAAACATTTAATAATAATAGTCGTTCTTTTTTTTGAAACTTCCTGCCTTTATCAAAAAAGGACTGATTTCTCGAATTGAATAAAAAATATTAATCGTGGTCTGAGTGATAAAAAGACTTTCTTAAATAGAAAGTTGGTGAAGAAATTTTGCTATGTCATTTTATAAGGTTTCAAATTTTCATTAAAAATATAATAGTTTATTTGAATTAGGTTTTTACATTCGTTAATTAAAAAATGATACGAATTATTCTTTGGATTAAAAGAAAGAAATTATTTTGCATCAATCCTTTATTCTTATTATCATATTTAGTCTCTTTAACTGAATATGAAAACCAATTTTGCAGAAAAAAAACATAAAGAAAACAAACACAAAGTTTAAAAATGTCAACCATTCAATATTCTACAGATTTATTCTCATCAGAAAGTTTCATTTTCTCTTTCGAAATCTGTGTGTTGTGATGTCCTTTGCTTTCAACCAACAGGCACAGCTTTCAAACGGAGAAAAATTATTCCGGAATTAAAACGCGAAAACCTAGGGTAAAGTCACAATTTCTAGATGTGTATTATACAATTATACAGGTTATAAATAAAAAGCTTGAATATAGAAGTATTGATAATTTGATACGCTTTTCAATAACGTATCTAAATTCATTCAGTATTCAATTAGCAACTAGTAATTTTGTTTTACACTCATTTTTCTTTTTTTGTGTGTTAAATTACCATTGATAATTTAAAAATGATGGAACAATTAAATGTATTATTAGTGATTTAATGTTCATAAGAAATACGCTATCATGAAATCATATACTTTAAAATTGAGAACAAGTTTTAAGTCTGATATGAACAGGAAATATCGAGTCAATGATACTACCTAAGCCGGTCAATTTGATCGTTATATTTTGCACCGGTTCATATCAAGTCAATTTGACCTGTTGCATTTGAGGTCAGGAATAAGATCACTTATGGATAAATATAATCTTCATTTAACCCTGAATACAGTGAGGGGACAATGACTCTCCTTCCCTTGGTTTTTTTAGTATAGCTTCACTAATAATATTATTTTCTTCCTGGTATTTCATAAATTGTTACGTTTGAAAATGGCGCCTTTTTATGTATTATGTTTGTTCAACAATTTGCATTAGGTATTGAGTTATGAGTATTTAAAAATGGAACTGTAAAAGCCAGGTACCAATAGGGATAAGATCATAACGGTTTAAATAAGTTGAATTGATCTCAAAACTGGGTCAATTTGTCCCGCTAAGGTAGTAACTTTGACTATTTCTTCTTAGTGATAAAGATAAAGTCGGAAATTGTATTCCAATCGTCTTCTTTCGACAGATTATAATCGATGATAAAAAGATAATCTATCTACGATTCATCGAAAATCCAACCGTAATTATCTTAAATTTAAAACAATTACAGTCTATCAGACAAAAATCACGAGGAAAATGTTTTAAATTCTAATATTTTACGATAAAATTCGATAAATAGTTACCGTAATGGACAATAACAGAAGATCTGCTGATGGTAAATTTTCTGACAGTACTTTATTTGTTTAATTTGAAACTGTTAAAGGTGGTAACGATTCTATATTATCTAGCGTCATATCTAGGGTTGTGACTATATGCGTTTAAAATCATAGATCCTGAAAGTATTAAAATTAAAGAGTATTGAATCGCTCTAAATCAGCGGTATATAGAATTCGATACCATTTCTTTCGTTTCGTCTTTGCTATTCCTAAGATCTATGATTATAAACGCATATTGTCACAACCCTAGTCATATCCATATTATTTGACACTTTGAATTGTTTCTAGTTTGAGCTCTGTCCTAACTAGGGCTGTAGCTCAAATGGGACGACTAATAAATAAGCAATTTTATCGATAAAAAATAGAAATGAATTAGTCAGCTATCAGAAAGCTATCAATAGTATAGGTAGGTAGGTTAAGATGATAATATCTGAAGTATTTGTCCATATTCAGAACTTTTTAAAATTTATTCCAATTTTAAAACATTTTCAAATAATAAAAACTATATTTTGTTGTTAAGGATTAAAATTATAATCATAAAGTTTATTAAGATTAAAATCATAAAGTTTGTTAAGATTATAATCATAAGTTTGTTAAGATTATAATCACAAGTTTATTAAGATTATAATCATAAGTTTATTAAGATTAAAATCATAAGTTTATTAAGATTATAATCATAAGTTTATTAAGATTATAATCATAAGTTTATTAAGATTAAAATAATAAGTTTATTAAGATTATAATCATGAAGTTTGTTAAGATTATAATCACAAGTTTATTAAGATTATAATCACAAGTTTATTAAGATTATAATCACAAGTTTATTAAGATTATAATCATAAGTTTATTAAGATTATAATCATGAAGTTTGTTAAGATTATAATCACAAGTTTATTAAGATTATAATCACAAGTTTATTAAGATTATCAACAGCACTTCATAATCATAAGCACATTTCTCTACAGTTTTTAGATGTGAATAACAATAAATTAATCTCCATCCATGTGTATAGTGATTAACGCTTATAGTATTTTAATCCATTCTCTTAGATTAAGAAAGTATTTAACTAGAATAAGTTAATGTAAATAAACATTTCAAACATAAATGAGTGATTTTATTATAATAAACAAATTTTTTGTCGATTTCGAGGACGTAGAAAAGTAACAGAATTTCCTACTTCCTATTCTTCACAGACCAAATAATAAAGATTAATAAATTTTCCACGTTCTCTGAACGGGTTAAACCTAGTTAGTTTATATCTTGCTATTCACTATTAATAAATCTAATTGGTAAGACTTAAATGAAATATGAAGTTAAATATCAGTTGGGAAGCAACAGACAACGGCTAAAATGAACCCACTTTAGCACCTTTTCTATTCTGCTTGACACTTTTTGCAGGTGTAAACAGACTTTTGGTTTATAGACTGGTGAAAAGAAATGCCACCCAGAGTTAGAGTGTAATATTTTGACGGCAATAGGACTTTTCCCCAGAACTATTCCTTGCCGGACTTTTACCCGCCGGTTAATTCCCCGCTGAAGTTTCACCAATGGATTTTTCCCCACCGAGATATCCCCCTCCGGTCTTTACTCCGCCTGGACTACTCCCTGCTGGACTTTTCCCAGCTGAATAAAATATCAGTATTTTTGGCTATTAAGGTATATTTTTGATAACAAAAACAATTCATCAACAGAAGTCACATTTTATTAACAGACTTACACAATAATACAGTCTTATTTGTAGCTTTGATTTTTGTAAATGTCCATATTGGTCGCAAATAATTCAGGGACTATAGATTTTATACAGTTAATTTTATGTCTTTTATACTTTTTATAGTGTTTTTTTTCTAATATGCAATATTCATAATTCAAAGAACTTACAATTGTTTCACCATTATTATGAAAATACATACGTAAGTTAGAGTGTAGATATCCTCAAATCAAGACTTTTCAAGTAGTCAGTTTTAGGGCGATTTTATATATAATGTCGTACTTTTCTCTAAAAATTTCCAATGAAAACTAATTTTCGAAGGAGTTAACTAATACAAAACAGGTTTAAGGAGATGGCAGCTAAATTAATTGTATCGTGATTCCAAAGATATTATACAACGATAAGATACACTATCTCGCAAATTTCTGTTTCAAAATTGTTTTTGCTGCCATCTAGCTCATGTTATTTGCGGTAGAAGACTTCGGAACACAATTTCGCTGCAACGTATTTATTTTTTGACAAAACGAAAAAAAAATTGAAAAAAATCACAATTTTAAATTTTCCTCCATAGTAAAATTTCAAAAATTACGAGGAGGAAACGTACGGCGGAAAATTGTCTGGGTGAGGAAAAGAAAAAGAACAACGGGGAAAAGTCCGGCGGGGATTCGTACGGCAGAGTAAAGTTCGTTTCCATATTTTTACATATGAAAAACACAAACCTGATCTAGTTCTTCTAGGAAATACATTACCTAGGAAGACGATTGTAGCGAGAAAACACAAATCACAAGAAAAAAAATCACCATTACACATGTGTGCTCTGAAATTGCAACCTTTTTAAATCCAAACCATACCTGATACGTATCTCCCAACACATTACCATCAATATCTTCAGTCACGGATCTTACAACAGTGACAATCACCAATTTTTTTAGACCTTTTGAGAATTGTACTAACAATCATTGAAACTCAGTGTAAGATAAACTATCTAAATTATGTAGCTACATAGTGTGATGTCTAAGGCTCGGACATAGGAGCATTTATAAGTAAAATGCTACTAGCGCTCATAATGCTCCATATGCTATAAACGCTCCAATATGCTCCACACGCTCCAAAATGCTCCATAGTACTCTGGTTGACTTCTATTGCGAACAAAGATGGAGTAATATCAAATAAATGTATCATTCTTACCGGGTGGACAACTGCACTTTTAAGTGTATTTAATGGTTCATAGAGCTTAAACGTGAATGATCGAGCTAATTTCACATAGTTATCTACCAGTGATTGCTGAGACTGTTTATTTATGTAGCCTTTTTAATTTATACATTTCTTTCCCCATCCTTTATATTACCATTAATTAGTTCGTATATTCAATGAAACTAAAACAAGGCTAAAATGCTAATTTGATATTGATAGAGAGATAGCTTCAGTGAAATACCAGGGTATTTGTTTGTGTACTATTGCCTAGGTACAGTCAAAGAAATTGTATCCGTAATGGATTTTTGATAGTTCACTTATTTCAAATTTTGAAGAGAAATCATATTACAGGTAAAGCTCGTAGAGCGGACGATCTTTTAACGGGCAAAAAATATCCGTTCTATAAGGGCCATGCAGCTCCTATACAATGACATCTTTAAATTATATGGTTTAACAAATATTTTCTATGTCTACCAAGTATCTTGTCATGCATTGATTATATTCACTTAATGAGTTAATGTATTGTTGTTCAGTTTATTTTTTAATAATTTGATTTTGTTATCCTTTTTCTTTACATTTGGTTTGATTAGAAAAGTTCTATAGAAATTAAAAAGAGGTGTAACTATTCTATTTTAAACCCTAGATTTTCACGTAATTCATATCTATGTAGCTGCTAATATCTTTGTTTTATTTAACCTATACCTAATTATTCCGTACATTTGTATGAGTAAGCAAATACTGGGCTGATAGCATTTAAAAAATCAGAATTGTTTTACAAGGCGTAAGTGAAGAAAACTTTCCCGAATTGACGCCCTAAGATTTTTCCTGCTTTGCTAGTAACCCTGTTACTTACACAGAAGTATATATATTATTATTTTTATTGAAATATTTAGTCTCAGATAAACGATTAAGAGTCAAAAAATTAGATGTTAAGGAAGCAGTGGTTTTGTTAATATGGGTTAACTTTCACATTCTTACCAAACTTCAACAACATGTGATGCTAGAATTTTATATAACATAATAGACTCAATATAGATTCAAATTGTTATATGTACTGTATACGTTCACTTTAGTTCCAATATTTATTGTTCTTTTTATTATGTTTTTTTTCAAGTATTGTACAATAATTTTGAAACTTATAGATTTGCATAATGATTTTTTTAAATGAATTAATTTTGGATAAAATTATTCATCCAAAAACTCTTCAAAAACAAAACCTCATTAGAATTCTTACTACAATAAGTAACACACTTTTTCTTTCGGTGAACGAAACACTCCAATAACTGTCTCAAATGCTCCAAAAACTGCTCCCGAATGCTCTGATAAGTGCTCCGAACGATCCGATAAGTGCTCCAAATGCTCCGATAAGTGCTCCAAATGGTCCGATAAGTGCTCCAAATGCTCTTTTCTATCTCTCCTACTGCACACTTATAGCGCTACAAGTGCTCATATCAACCGCTACTACTGCTCTTTTTTAAGTACTCCAATGTCCTAGCTCTAGTGAACTCTATAGAAAACTATAAATGTACTCAAATTGTGCAACTTTCCTAACTGTAATTCAAACACATTAATTTTTTAATGTTAATACATTAATTTTTTAATGTTAATACATTAATTTTTTAATGTTAATACATTAATTTTTTAATGTTAATACATTATTTTTTTAATGTTAATACCCGGACACAGTAACATAGGGTATGGTAATCAGCTGATCGAATATCTAGTTTGACGTGACCACCGGGTGACTGGAAATGGCTACTCTGACCACACTTTGAAACATGGGAAAACCTACTTAAACTTAGTAACTTCTAAATTTAATTTTGTCCTATCAATTACTAACTAGGCATTGGTTAAAATGTATTTCCATTATTTTTTTCCTTAATTGTTATTCATAGGAGCTACAATTTAGCAGTTAACTAGCACTAGTTTAGGCTCCTAGGTAGCATTTGTTCAAGACCCTATTTTTTATAGATAAGTTAAAGAAATGAACAATTAAAACACATCTGAATTATATCTATATATTCAAATTTGAGGTTCAATCGCCATTTTCGCTTTTCTTTTACACGAAACCCTTATAAAATGACTTTAAACTTATCGATATTAACATGCAAATACGAGGAATTATGAGCCGCTTGGTCACAAACAAGGAATTTGTTGCTTTGGTGATGTCATATTTTCGTGTCGTCTACTAGGTACTATACCCGTTTATGTTCCTGTGCCCTGGTTAATATATTAAGTTTTCAATGTTAGTACATTAATTTTTGAATGTTAATTTATTTGAAAAAAATACATTGACTCTTTTAAGCTGGAATTAAGTTTATAAGGAATTGCTACATGAAATTGTTTGGAAACCGTTAAATAGTATTTAATCCGAGCAATTGTAACAGCAGCAAAAGTTAAGTGTGCCGTTCATGTATATCATTGCATGGTTTTACCATAATTTTTCATACAGCCATTTCTCATCTAGCCTCATAATTTTCTGATTCTGAGCAGTAATATTAACATATTAACTTTTCTTTCTGCAATTAATATTTGTATTATTATTTTTACTAGGTACCTATTATTTATGTGTCTTAAAATTATTTGCAGTGAAAATACTTGTACCTATCTGTTTTGGAACTACGTGTACACTGAAAGTAGTGATCTCTGACAATAAAGGAGATATGTTGAATCCTGTCCTTATTTTGACCCAACCCATGGTGGCGACAGTAAGTAGTTTCTGTTTGACGACTAGAAGTCTAGAGGATAGATTTCACTTGTAGCATCAGGACCAGGAAAGTCACATAGGCTGTAATGATCTGAAAGAACCAGAGTCCTATTTTAACGGACAATTGGAGGCCAAAGGATTTATATTAAATTTCAATAATTTTCCTTTGTCATATCAGGCATATCGGATAAAGAATTTGCTGTAACTTCCACTTAGACCATGTACTCACAAATCTTAGATAATACGTTAATATATTTCCCTTTAATTTTGACTATTTAAAAATAATGAGAAGTTATAGAAGCTTATATATGGTTAATCTGGCATATAGTCGCCAGGTACTCTCATCTACTAACCGTAAATAGATTCTTTTTCGTCATGTCGTACAAGCCAAGCACGTGGGTTCGTAAAGGTACGTCGATGGTCTTTAGGAGCTGCTTCAACTGAAATATTCCAACCATTTATTCGATATATCTTCATAATTGATCATTTCAAATAATAACAAAGAATAATATATTAATGAAAAGATACAATTTTTGGTATGAACAAATACTAAAATCTAAGTAATTTATTCACAATACTTACTTCGATTTTCTCCTTTTTGTTCATCACAGCATATACGTTTGAATCACATTCTAGAGCAATCTTCGATATCTTGTCTGACTGAGTGTCAAAAGGAAGGACATAAAGATACCTTGAATAACAACTCTTATTAAACAATCGTATCATAAATTGTCAATTGTTGTAACTCACCCAGTATTTGATGTTGTCAGACATGTGACTCTGGATAACCCAAATTACAGCAATGGAAAAAGTTGACACCATTACGAAAATTGAGAAGAGTTCTCCGCTGTGGTCGGAAGCGTAGGCAGTGTTGTTGAGACAACAGAAAGCAAAGAAGAGGTGCGTAGAGAAGAGGGGGAATGATAAGAAATCAACTAACTCATCATGATGAGAACTCATATCGTTGTAGAACAACCTTAATTTTTCGAAAGTTCTATTATGAAATGAGTGTTTGTAGTTCTCGAGAGAATCTTTGAGCTGATCAGCGAATAGGTTCAAGAGCTGGTCCATCTGACTGAGGTGGATGAAGAGGAACATCACATTGGCTCCCTTGATGGTGAGTTGAACAGAGATGCAGATAACTGAAAACTTCATGGCATAGTAGTTCGCCAAACAGGTCATGAAGGTGGAGTACCAATCATTCATGTAGATGCATTCCAAACTGAAATTTAGCACCACCGCCGAGAGTACAATTACCAACTTAAAGATCTTAAATCTTGAACGATTCTTGAAAGGACGAATACGCTCGTTTTTTTCATACCATCCATAATTTAGGGGAGACACCTTCGAGTTTGAAACTTGTTCATCTTTTTCAGTACTTGATAGAAGAAAGTTAAGTTCTATCTGTTTAGCAAGAATTTTCTGAATAATCTTCCTCTTGATCCAGAACGTAATGGCAGTCACTATTGCGCAGAAAGCTAAGAGAAACGTGTACAAACTCTCTCCGGCTTGGTTCACCAAATTTTTGCTTATTTCTTCGACAGACATCAAATAGGCTGTAAATAATGATTGAATGAATCGTATTTGTCGAAATGAAAAAAACGAACGTTTTCATAGTACAGGGTGATTCATTAATACCTGACCTTTTTGGACAAAACTAATTGACCAGCGAACATTTGGACGTTTTTTCATTATTTGGTAGCTAAATTACTATGCTCTGAATGATAGCCACAATTAACTAGACAATGTTGTGGTCATTCACGGACTCTCCTACCCCGCTCTCCACGATATCCCTATCATCCCAAAATTGCATACGAAAGTAGGAAATTTATCATTGATGTTTTTCTGTTCCTGTATGTTGTTTTGGTTTGTAACATATATACGAAATATTTCTTTCAGGAAAAAAAATCATTTAGTGTTAGATTTGGGGTACGTCCAAAACGAGAGCTTCAACACTTCTAAAAAAGTCTTCCATTAAAGAAGAGTGTTTCGATTGTGTTGGTGGTTACTCAATTATGTTGTAATAATAATTCGAATCCCATACTTCAACTGATTGACAAGAAATTCTAAAACCAAATTTTCGATTTATCAAACATTATCGAAAATTATAATCCAACAGTGGAAGCAAAGGTTTTTCTAATTATTTTGGTACCTTGCATCTTCAAAATTGTGGGATTATTTTAATCAAATTTGAATGTTACACAAGCAAAGAACATTAAAAAACTGATTAACTGTTTCATATTGAAACTCGTACATAGGACTCAAATCCCGGAGAAGGTGATATAATAGACAGAAAAAAGAGTACGGTATTTATTTTTAGAAAATACTGGCTATCATTTTAATAACCAAATAAAAAAACTAACTGTTTTCTTTTCAATGAATTTTGACTCAATACTCTAGGTTCATTATTTTTGATTCTATTGAATGAAAAGGGTCAGATGTTTAGGATTCACCCTATAAATTGGAATTAACAACATTTTATATTAATAATTTTAAAGAAGACAACCTGATTCACTTTTGATTGTATGTGCCTCTTCCTCCTCTGGCCCTACCAAAAGTTAATTTCTCTGGCCCTAATTTTTCATTGGCCTTACCAGCGTTACTATTTACCGTAATAAAACCAAAAATGGTAACAGAATATAGAGATGAGCAATGCACTCATTATTGTACCAAGAACTTTCAGTACTGCTTGAAGTCTAGTTGATACTCGACCTGAAATTAAGAACAGGGTGCTTATTATTTTAAAAAAATGGTTGATGTTAATCAATTGTAAGAGATGAAAATATTTTATTCGTGGAATTAATACATGGAATTAAATGATAGTGATTTTAATGAGTGGTTATTGTTAATTTACTTACTTTCACAGAGGCCGCAGATTGGTGATATTCCTGATGGTAACAATCCCAAGAGAAGTAGGATAATGGACTGACCAAAGAAAACAACACGATGCATTTTCAGAAGATAACAGTACGAGAAAATAAATCACTTGAGGTTAACAATTTTCCATCAATCCAGCAAATATCTATTTTATGTAAAGGAGACTATGCAACTAGAAAAGAAGTAAATTCTTCTCTGAAAGATGTTTCTTTCAATTACTTGGTTCGTTTCAACAAGTTGATTATTTTAAAAGAGTTCAACAACTACGTATTTTTGTTCTTTATCAACAATTTTTTCTAAATACCCCTAATAGTTAGTTAATGAGAGAGATGTATAATTCGTATTCAATAATATTTCAATAGAATATATAAGACAATTTACGCTTGCTATAATAGCCAATGCTCTATGAGAGGCAACCTTGAAGACCTGCTACAGCAGTTTAAGAAGTTGATCAGAAGGTACTTTCTGAAAGACTCCTTCCAGTAAACACTAAGCAAGCCATTAGTATACAATCAATAGTTACTCTTTGTATTAACAAACTAAATGTTCTACTAAATTGTTCAGTAAACAAAACTAACTGGATGAAGTAGACTGATGATCTTAAGACTAAAATAATGATTGCTCAAGTAGCGTCGTGCATTATAATTAATGAAGTTAAATTAGTTAAGATATTGATTTAGACTGAATATAGGTATTGACAGCATGATTATCAATGTTAGATATATTTATCATAAGTTTTAGGTGAATGATATTATGATTTTTAGGTTTTTTAGTTTATTTGTATACTTTTAAAATATTTTTTTTGTAGAATTTTTTTTATTAAATTCAAGAAATTATTTTCATGCATCAACTCAAAATTGAAAAGAAGGAAAATAGTCACTAATAGGAATTCTAATATTAGGCCAAATAATATTAACAGAGAACTTCCACGGTACACTACAGGGTGGCGCAAAAAAAGGAAACCCAATTTCAAACTTATGTATTTTACAAACTATCAAACCTAAATTTTTTCTAAAAACACAGTTTTATTCGTTCACTTTTTCTGCATATATCTTATTAATCTGTTAAGAGATACGGCAAAAATTAAACATCCAGAAGCGAATTAAAAATATGTAAATGAAAAGGGTTTGCGCGAGGACGAAATATACGAAAAAAAGTCATAAGAGCTATAAATTCATTTTATATGTATGTAAAAACAATAAATTCTACTACTTTTTGTAACAAAAAATAAAAAACTGAATTACCATTTGAAAGTTGGTTTTTGAGATAAAATTGACATCTTCATAAAATCATTTCGCCGTTAATTTGTATCTCTTATTCGAAACCCTCAAAATGCAGCTTTCAAAAGAACAGAGTTTTTGTTGTGACAATTTTTTTAAACACTGTAAGCTTTACACAGGTTCAACCTCATTTTGAACAACGCTTTCTGGAAGGATTTCCACCAACTATAAAACCATATTGACAAATGTTTATAAGTTCAAAATTGAAGAAACCACTTTAAATTTGAACAAAAAGTGATCATGTCGCAGGAGAAAAGAATGAACACATGAAAACATTAATCTTTTTCATGAACAGTTTATTGAGAACCCAAAAATATCAATCAGAAAGTAAGGATTAGATTTCATTTAAGACACATTTCACCGAATTGTTAAACACGATGTGAAGAATCATCCTTTGAAGAAGTATTTAAGGCTGGAACTCTTAAAACTGATTTAACGCACGTCTAAATTTTGCAAAATTGTTTCTGCAAAGAAATGCACATTTTGTAGAAGATATCGTGATTGGTGATAAAGATGTATTTCCTATAATAAAATAGTTAATAAAAAAAACGTAAATTGAATTTTTTTAACTACTACCATATGGAAATAAAATATTCCCATTATGAACTTTTTTGAGTTTTTCTTCCTCGCGCAAGCCCTTTAAATTTACTTTTTTTAATTCGCTTCTGGATGTTTAATTTTTGTCGTAACTCTCAACAGGTTATGACGATAAATGCAGAATAAGTAAACGAATAAAACTGTGTTTTTAGAAATTTTTTAAGTTTGATTGTTTGTTAAATATAGTAGTTTTAAAATGTGTTTTTTTTTTGCGCCACCCTATATAACTATACCTACGCATACTACCCGTACGCATTAGGCTTTCTCAAGTTTGTTATTTGAAAAATCAGTTTCCAGTAACCAGAAATTTGCATACCACTGCTGTGAATAACTATTGCTTATACTGTCACTGGAGGTGGCATTGGTTTAGAGTGTTCACTTTAGGTGCATGCAGAACCATGAACATTTTTTAGGATTCGAGCTTTCGAATACCAAGTTGTCTGTCTATATTAATCATTATGAACAAAAGATGAAAAACCTTGATCAAATATAAAACAATAAATTTTATGACCAAATAATGCATGTTGGTTATCTACTTTCATATAGATGCTCTTAATCTCTCCATATCTGAAACTGTCGTATGTTGGAAATCTACTTTATATGTATATTTTTTCTTATATCAATTTTGAAATATTGAAATTTTATAACTACCGATCAAAGTTGTTTTCATAAAAAGTGAAGTTAATCTTGCGTGCTCTAAGGCTCAACAACTGAACCATTTCATTTTATGAACTCTCAATTATAAACAAACAATTAAAAGTCTTGTAGTGCACTCGAATGCTTCAACATTTCCCCTATTAATTACAGTATGTTTGGTCATTATAAATAATAGGCTTTGAATCTAACTTCAATCTATACGCTACATCGTGCAACAACTCAACACGTGTAAGTTTTGGTGACTAATATCCTGTTATAGATGTTAGATATTTTGTTCAACTATTAGTTTTTATGTTATAATCAGGCTCATTAATATTAATCTTTGGAAAAATAAATTTAATATTGTCAATACCTTTCTTGAATTATATTATGTCTATTATTTTTTTTATAAAATTCACATTGTAATAATGATTGTGCTTAATTTATTCACTCATTTGATTTCTAATTTTCTAATATTTTATTACAGGATTTATACATTTATAATATTTTATCACATATCTTACTCTACCACTCACTCTTACACCTCACATGTAACTATACCACTAACGGTACACGGAAAACTGCCGAAGCGGAAAACTGCAAGGCGGAAAACGGCCAGGCGGAAATCTGCCAGTCACTTATTGGTAATTTAATCAGTTTAGTCAATAATGAAATTTAATATAGAAAAAAGCCGTTCGCCTTTCGTTAAGGAGTTAAACGGATATTCTGTTGGAATTTTAGTTTAAATGTATTACACACTCTTATATATGTTTAATGTTAACTTCCTGTTAGACTAGCTGAGCTATATTAATTACCTATTGTTTAAATAACAATGTATTACTTTTATGAGAAACGGATTTAAGGTTTAAAGTCCATTACAGTTCCGGTGCGTCTTAAATACCATCGCATGTAAATTCTTAAGTCAGACTGTCTTTTACTTTACTCAGTGAGAGATGTGATTCACTCATCTCTCTAAATATACTTCTAACTGTAAAACATATTACTCTTTAAATAAACTCTATGTCTTAACGTTATTAACCCACTGTAATTTAACCTAATTCTAACAGGTTATGGGCCCAGTGAACGATAAGAGTTTATAAATCAAATTATGTTTAAAAATACTTAGAAGTTTATTACAGTAATCAAGTGACAATAAGTACAGTGATAAAAGTGTTAAACTAAATGACACATATACGCACGAACGTTTGTGTAAGCATATCTTGCTAATGCGATATTGAGGTCAATAATATTGACTGATATTGTGGTATGTACTTGTTTGTCTCGTATAATTATTCATTATTCTTTGCGGAAGAGGTGTCAAGAGAGGTCACAAATTACCTTTAAATCTGTGACCTTATCCTTTGGTAAACAGTCTTTCAACAAAAGGTTCTTGCGAACTAAGACTTGTGTTGCTGTTCCAATTGAATATTAATAATTATATTCTGTGAAGTTATTCTTATGAATTAGAATAATTATTCCTGATTAAATATCAATTCAGTTAATCAGTAAATCAATTTAACTGCTTTGTTTGTTTATGTTTGTTAAGTATTGAATGATAATAAATACTTGAAAACATGTCTTCAAATAAGTTACCGGGGATTGTTCCCCTAGACGGAAATAATTACCCTACATGGAGGGTACAAATGAAAATGTACCTCTTAAGAGAGAAACTGATGGATATAGCTGATGGATCTAAACCAGTTCCAACAGATTCCTCTTCAACTGAGGTTAAGGATGCCTATGCCACTAATAAGAATAAAGCTCTGGCAGATATAGTACTATCTATTTCAGCGGATCAATTGTACTTAGTTGGACAACCCACGGATCCACACGTTGTCTGGACCACCCTTCAAGAAACGTTTCAGAAAAACACGTGGGCGAACAAATTTCGTCTGAAGAAGAAACTTTACAACTTAAAATTGAAATCTCCCGAACTACTCAACTCCCATTTGAAAGAACTAACTGAAGTTTTTCAAGAGCTGGCCATGTTGAATCAAGTGATCAGTGAAGAGGATAAAGTTATTTGTCTACTTTCATCATTACCAGAGCAGTTTGAAGTGTTAGTTACTGCACTTGAAGCACAGTCAGACATTCCTAACTGGATTACCGTAGCTGACACACTCCGGAGAGAAACTGAAAAGTTGAGTATTAAATCCAATGATGGTTTGGCATTATCAAATACTCAGATTGATGCTGCAGTAAATAAACAGTCAATTAAGTGTCATTTCTGTAAGAAATTAGGACACATGAAAAAAGACTGCTTTAAATTTAAACGGTATTCTCAAACTAACAGAACTCAAAATCAGCCAAATGATGTAAACGTAAGTCATATAGAACTTAATCACACAATGTATGCTAATGATAGCGCTCTTTGTAACAAATATGACGACAGTAATATCTGGATAATAGATTCAGGCTCTTCATCACACATGAGTGGTGATAAAAATTTATGTAGAGATTTTGCAAACATTACCAACCCTATCAATGTTCGAGTAGGCAATGGCGCTGTTTTGCAAGCTATTTCACTAGGAAATGTTTCTGTTATTGTGAATATACCAGGTGGTGGAAGTAGAAAATGTACAATAAATGATGTATTATATGTGCCAAATCTAGCTTTTAATCTACTATCAGTATCAAAAATGATAAATGTAAAATATTGAACGAAAATAAAGAGTTAATTGCTGTGGCTCACTGTGTTGGTCAACTCTATTATCTTAATACTTTAGTTCATAAAGCTGCTGAAACGGTTGATCAAAATAAAGTAAACCTTCTATGGCATAGAAGGCTTGGTCATATAGGTAACGACAACTTGACTAAAATGATCCGAACTAAATCAGTTAATGGTCTGGATAGTAAATTGAAGGCTATAGAAGGTGTGTGTGAACACTGCTGTAATGGGAAAATGCATAAAATACCATTTTCTACAAGCATTAAGAAAAATTGTAAACCTCTTGATTTAATCCACACAGATGTCTGTGGGAAAATTACTCCCACTTCCAGGGGTAATAATTCATATTTTCTGACCTTTATTGATCATGCTACTCGATACTCCTGGATATATGTTATTGCCCATAAGAGTGATGTGTTTCAGAAGTTTTTGGAATGGAAAGCAATGGTTGAAAATATTTACGAAAGGAAAATTAAAACCTTGCAGTCAGATAATGGAGGAGAATATACCTCAAATAAGTTTGAATCATATTTACGCAATGAAGGTATAATTCACCAGAAATATATTCCTAAAACTCCTGAACAAAATGGGTTAGCTGAAAGATTTAATAGAACTATTATGGAAAAAGTTAGATGTATGTTATCTGATTCAAGAATTGATAAGGAATTCTGGGGTGAAGCACTATATACTGCAAATTACCTTAATAATAGATGCATTAATTCATTTTTAGTTAATAAAACTCCATATGAAGCATTAAATCTTAGAAAACCAAATGTAAATCATGTAAAAGTTTTTGGATGCACTGCGTATGTTCACATTTCTCGAGATGAACGATCAAAATTAGAAAATAAAGCTACCAAATGCCTGTTTCTTGGTTATGGCACTGTTACTAAAGGGTATAAGATGTATGATGTTGAATCTAAAAGAATCTTCTTTTCCAGGAATGTAACCTTTGATGAATCAGTTTCATCTAAGATTGAGACCCCTCAACTGATTGAGACCCCTACCTCTCCACTGGTGTTCCCTTCAGAAGATTCAGAACCTGCAGGGCATGAGAATCAAACTCCTGACAATAATCCTCCAATAATCCTCCCTGAGGCGCAACCTGTACCAGCTATCAGACCAGATGAGAATCTTCCTGAACTGGAAAATAGACGATCTTCTAGAACGCGTCGAGCTCCTGTTAGATACGGTAGTTGGGAGTATAACCTTGATCAGTTTGAGGAGGAAGGTTTATTAGTCAATGGGAATATCAATATCGAACCTAGGTCGGTATCTGAGGCTCTTAATAGCTGTTCTGAATCCTCTAAATGGAAACTTGCCATGGAGAGGGAATTAAATGCTTTTGAGAAACATAAAGTTTTTGAACTCGTAAAACCTACCTCAGACTTAAACATCATTAAATCTAAATGGGTGTTTAAAAAGAAAAAGGGATCTGATGGTAGAGTGGCTTCATATAAAGCTAGATTAGTCGCTCAGGGTTTTTTACAGAGACCTGGAATCGACTATGATGAAATTTTTGCTCCTGTAGTTAGATTTGAATCGGTGCGAACCATGTTATCTTTAGCTGCTAAACAAAAATTATTTGTACATCACTTGGATGTCAATTCTGCTTTTTTAAATGGGGATCTTAAAGAAAACGTTTATATTAGACAGCCTCCAGGCTATGTTCTACCAGGAAAAGAAGATTTAGTGTGCAAACTAAACAAATCTATGTATGGGTTAAAACAATCACCCAAATGTTGGAATGATTCTTTGGATGCATATCTTAAATCCTTAGGATTTATTCAGTCCTCTTGTGACTCATGTATTTATGTTAAAGTAATCAATAACTCACCATGCTTCATTTCTGTGAATGTAGATGATATTATTGTAGCATGTAAGAACTATGATGACCTGACTAAAATCAAGACTGATTTAAGTGCTAAATTTGAGATGAAAGACTTAGGAAAATTATCCTATTTCTTAGGCATAAAAGTCGTACAAGACGAAAATAAAATATCATTAAATCAATCTTCATTTGTCAACGAGTTATTAGATAGATTTGAATTCAATAATTGTAAACCATTATCAACTCCTGCTGATGTTAATTCTCATTTGGAACCAACTACTGATGATTGTGAACTAGTAGATAAAACTAAATATCAGTCAGCTGTAGGTGCTTTACTGTATCTATCTACTAAAACTAGGCCTGACATAACTTATGCAGTTGGAAATGTCTCTAAATTTTGTTCCAATCCAAACACTAAGCATTGGTCTGCAATTAAGAGAATATTTAGATACCTAAAGGGCACACCTGATCTTGGCATTACATATGGTAATGAAGATTCTGATTTGATAGGTTATTCTGATGCCGACTGGGCAGGTAACAGAGTTGATAGGAAAAGTACATCTGGCCAATGCTTTCTGTTAAATAATTCCATTATTTCTTGGCGCTCTGTGAAACAGTCATGTGTTGCTTTATCAACGGCTGAAGCTGAATATGTTTCCCTCTCTGGTGCCTCCCAAGAAGCTGTATTTCTAAATAAATTACTATAAGATCTTAAAGTACCTAATAAGAATCCTATCGTTTTGTTTGAGGATAATCAGTCAGCAATTTGTATTGCTAAAAATCAGGGGCGTATCTAGGATTCGGTCGAGGGGGGGGGGGCACTTTTCAAAAAAATTAACGTTTCTGAAAAAAATCTACGGATAATTCCTCAGACTGGTCAGTTATTTGATTATTTTAATTGCTTTGAACATGCTTACACTGTGTTCCGTCAGAATCGTCATTTTTTAAATTGCGAAATGGGAGGACGTCATTATGTTCATAAAGTATGTATAAAGAATGGATTTTATCCTATTAATATTAGCATTTTTCTTAAACCTTAAAACTGTTTTTGAATTTGAGAAGAAATGCATCGTCCTGTACTCTGTAGTTTGCCAAAACACCTTTTTCTTTAACAGTATGTCGAAAATTCATGCTTCACTCCATGACAACTGCAGGGGCGTATCTAGGATTCGGTCACTTTTCATTCAAAAAAAATAAACGTTTCTGAAAAAATCTACGGATAATTCCTCAGACTGGTCAGCTATTCGATTATTTCAATTGCTTTGAACTTGCTTACACTGTGTTCCGTCAGAAGCGTCCGTTTTTAAATTGCGAAATGGGAGGACGTCATTATGTTCATAAAGGATGGATTTTATCCTATTAATATTAGCATTTTTCCAAAACCTTAAAAATGTTTTTGAATTTGAGAAGAAATGCATCGCCCTGTACTCTGTAGTTTGCCAAAAACACCTTCTTCTTCAACAGTATGCAGAACATTCATGCTTCACTACATGACAAGTGGAAGGGCGGCTAAATCTTACCACCTGAAAAAGTTCACAAGAGTTCGTGGTCTATTCAATGAAACTGGTTCTATTCACAAGAAAAGCAAATGATAACAAAACCAAAAAGAACAGAAACAGTGATTCATGAGGTGAAGAGTTTCTATGAAGAACCCCCAGAGCCCACAGTTTCTCAGCAGATTTCACCAACCATACTCCGTTGTGGAGGATCGTCAGGAACACTAATGAAAATCCCTGAAATATCAACGGAATAAATGATAGGTATGATGCTAAGGTAATATATTTGTTGCCATTATTAATTGAATGGATATACACTATACATGCATCCCCCGCTTTAGTTACCAAATCACGACTCAATTTAGTTACCAAACGGTAACTAAAGCGAATAAAAGTAACAAGAAATTTATAATTGTCACTCCTTGATTTATACCTCATTTTCTATGAGTTATAGAAAGAAAGTTCATTATTAGAGTAAAACGTATCTAAGCATATTAATAATAATATACAGTCTTTCATTGTTTGTGACTGTGACGAAAAAGTTTAAAGTCGTGCATTTATTAAATGTTTTAAAATCCATCCATAGCTTAACTCTCACTCAGTATAGGCGAGTAATTAATAGATACTTAATTAAACTTCTATAATTGTTGTGCTACATTTAACAAACAGCATTTTTATGCTCTATGAAATATTTTTGGTAGCAGGGTACTAAGTTCCAAGTTATTGGTTGGTTCTACAATTTCGGACACGTCAGAAAAAAAATTAGAAATTTAATTATTATTGTAATTGGTATCATGGTTATCAATTGAAACAAAAGTTAAATAATGATTGCTATATAAAGATTTTCACGTGTTCGAAAATATGAAACCGTGCAATAACACGGAACTAACCCTAAAATGGGACATGTTGAATTTCTGAACCAATTGCTTCTAATAATCTCAACTGGATTATAATTTGGATTTTTTTAGTTACCGTGAAAAAATCACAAAAAATTGTCTCCGTTTTCTATGTCTACGAACGGTTCTTATTTCGAAACATATGACTCGAAATAAGTACCACTTTTGTTAAAGTGAGTTATACTTAAAGCAAGGCTTGCCTGTAATCTTTCATGCATTCCTTGATGATGATGGCAACTTGTCATCGGTCAATGGTGTTTCATATCTCAGATTGCAACAGGACATTATTTGATGCTAGTTTGCTATGCGATCTGATCATCATTTACTGGTTTGGCATGCGATCTATTTAGAATTTATTAGCAAATATAAAAGATACAAACAGGTATACGAGATACCAAATATATATAGTATTTTATTTCCTTGAATAATTATATACCATTTGCATACGCAAAGCCTTATTATGGAAATACTCCAAGAAAATATCGTTATATAAACTACATCCTACCAAACTTATTTGAATATAAAGTAAAAATAAGCAATCAATATTTGTTTTTTTTTACTTTCAATGCATTGTGACAATATCATCTCGTCTATATTGTTTGTTTTGTATCATAGTTACTTAAAAAGAAAAATTATCATAATTATTAAAATTAAAATACTAATGCATTATCAGATCACATTAACCTCATAGATCGCATACCAAACAAACAACCCTTGTTTGGCCCATACTACACCATTCTGCAACTCGTTCTACACTTTGGTGGATGCAAGACGGCGCTCCACCACATTGAACAAAATTCAACAAATACAGTTCTAGAATTTCTCATTGAAAAGGTTAGAGGTCGATACATTAGCAGAAGAACGGAAAATTCCTGGCCAGAACACAATCAATATCTCAACCCTTTGGGTTTTCACTTCTTGGCTGCTGCACAAACTCGAGTTTATATATGAAAAAGAATATTCCATTGTGTCTCCTATACAAAGTGTTTAAAGTTTCGCTGAAAGGTATAGCCCGGAGACCCCTAAGAAATTTGAAAGAATGTTTCGAAGTTTGCTTCGTTCTGTCTTCAGGCTGGAAGAGGTCATTTTCAACAACTTCTGTAGGGCCTCGGGAGATGTGGTTCATATGATATAGCCATATATATATATAGGACAATAAATGTTTAAAGATAATATTTTCTTTGCCATCAAAGTGGTGCATTTATGATGACAATTGATGCATTAGAAGTGCTTCTAATTCGCAATTTAAAAATATCGTTTCTGATGGAACACAGTGTGTCAGTGGATGTATTGTATAATCCATAAGCAGTATATCAAGTCCAATAGACTGATAGTTATTTACTTAATCATAATATTCAATCATTGGCTGCAGCAAAAATAATCAAAACCATACTGATACACTGTGTTTCATCAAATAACGTATTTTTTTAATTGCGGATTAGAAGCACTTAAAAATAAGTTAAATACCATTATAGATGCATCACTTTGGAGGAAAAGAAAGGATTTTTATTTTTATTAAACATTTATTGTCTTATATCATATGAGGCACATCTCCTGAGGTCCTACAAAAGTTGTTGAAAATGACCCCCTCCGATGTGAAGACAGAAAGATACACGCTTCAGAACATTCTTGCATACTTTCTTGAGAGTCTTATTGTTATATTTTTGAGCGGAGATTTGAACACATTATATAAGAGACTCATTGGAATCTGTTTTTTTTATATATAAACATATAAACTCGAGATTGAGCAGCAGCCCATATGCGAAAGTCCAAAGAGTTGAGATGTAGACTGTGTGCTGACCAGGAATTTTATTTCCGTACTTCTGCTAATCACTCGACCTCGAAACTTTTCCTTAAATTCTAGAGCTGTCTTTGTGCAATGTCGTCTTGGATCCACCAAAGTGAAGAAGTTGTAGACTGGGCCAAATAATGTGCTGGAGCAATCAGAGTTTTGAAAACCATTAACTGGTAACAAGTTGCCATATTCATTAAGGAATGATTTAAAAATTGGAACCATTCCATTAATAATTGCAACGAAGATCATTACCTTAGCATCATACCTATCATTTGTTTTCCATATATTTCGATGATTTTCATTCGTATTTTTTCGATGTGTTTTTGATGGAGGCAAATTAACTTCTCGATCGTCTGTCCAAACGATTCAATTGGCAATGCTGGATGGTTGCTGCATAATCCACTTACAAAACCGCTATTTATGTGGTTTTCGTTAATGGTCGAACTGAAGTTCAATGATAGATATGGAATTTAAATGAATGTATGACGATCCTCCACCACGTGGTTTTGGTGTGGATGAAATCTGCCGAAAAGCTTTTCTGAGAGAAAAACTAGTGGTTTCTTCAAAGAAACTCTTCACCTCCTGAATCGCAGTTTGTGTTTTTTTGTTTTTGTTTTTATTCACTTTTTCTTGTTAATAGAACCAGTTTCATTGAATAGACAACGAACTCTTGTGAACTTTTTCAAGTGGTAAGATTTAACCACCGTTCCATTTATCTTGGGAAAGCATGAATTTTCGGTGTACTGTTGAAGAAAAGTGTTTTGGCAAACTACAGAGTACAGGACGATGCATTTCTTCTCAAATTCAAAAACATTTTTAAATTAAAGAACAATGATAGAAATTCACTCTCTATGGACAAAATGGCTTCTTCTACATGATACGACTTGAAGCAATTTAATTTCTCCCATTTCGCAATTTAAAAATGACGATTTTGATAGAATACAGTGTTCAAGCATGTCAAAAGCAAGTAAAAATAATCAAATAATTGACATTTCTTCAATTTGGCGGATTAATACATATATATTTTTAATCCGTAGATTTATTTTTGAAAAGTTCAGACCTCAAGGGGGGGGGGGCATCTGCCCCAAATGCCCCCCCCCCTTGTATACGCGCCTGCTAAAAATGCTAAAAATCATCCTAGATCGAAACACATTGATATTAAATTTCATTACATCAGAGATCTTGTTGCCTCAAACATAATTAAACTTGTTTATTGCCCCAGTGAAATTATGCTTGCTGACATATTTACTAAACCTATGCCTACTGATTGATTTACTAAATTAGTTGAATTAATAGGCATGAAAAATATATAATGTCGTGTGAGGAGGAGTGTTGGAATTTTAGTTTAAATGTATTACACACTCTTATATATGTTTAATGTTAACTTCCTGTTAGACTAGCTGAGCTATATTAATTACCTATTGTTTAAATAACAATGTATTACTTTTATGAGAAACGGATTTAAGGTTTAAAGTCCATTACAGTTCCGGTGCGTCTTAAATACCATCGCATGTAAATTCTTAAGTCACTCTGTCTTTTACATTACTCAGTGAGAGATGTGATTCACTCATCTCTCTAAATATACTTCTAACTGTAATACATATTACTCTTTAAGTAAACTCTATGTCTTAACGTTGTTAACCCACTGTAATTTAACCTAATTCTAACAATTCATTTTTACAAAATAAAATAATAGTTAAATGTACACAAATTGATTAGAAATATATATAAAATACATAATTAAATAAATATTACAGAAATTAATCAATTATATTATAGAAATTGAAAATATAACTTTTCTTAAAAAACACTAAGAGAAGAAACAAAGAAATAATTGTATTAGGGACAGAGTACAATTTCATTGTTTACACAACGCGTCTTTACAGTATCAGTTCATAACGGGTTTAGTGTCTAATTATATCGTTTTGTGTTTATAATTTGAGAATTGAACGAGTCATCAACCCTGCAAACCATTCCCTATTGCATACACATATTTACCATGTGGTTTAATGGTTTTAATGTGGCAATGGAGTATGAATATGTGTTATCCACATTGGATCTAACCATCATAAAAACACATAATTAACATGTGGTTATGCCATTTTAAAACCATTTCATAAAAATACATCAAATAGAGATTGTATACACCACATCATATCCACATGTAAATTACCATACTTATAACAGGTGTTTACCAAGTGTTAATTACCACATTCATAGCAATATGTTAAATACCATACTTATAACATATGGTAACCACATATAATTTACCATAATACCATGTAAAACAACATGTAATAAATATGGTATCCATTTCCAAAAATATGCATGGTATGCACATGATTTAAATGTGTAAGTGCCACATGGTATACACATAAAATTGTTTGTAGGGAAGTTTAATATTCACTTGTACTCACAATAAAAAACTGTGATCGATGTTCGTGAAATATTTAGATATTGCAACCCAACATCAATGATTATTAAACTGCTATTACTTACCTAATTCTCTGACAATTTCACTCGATCGAATTGATTGAATATTAATTAATAATACTTTTTATAAAAAAATGAAAATTGTTAAAATGAATAGGTTGTGTAAATGACATGGAGAATAAAAATGTAAATGTAATACCTATTTAACATACATATAAGTTGATATAACATTCACTTAATTTATTGTATAATTTAAAATCATATTATTGTGAGAATATCTAATTATCTAGTATTCACAAATCAGTACACAGGGTTTAACATTTGCTTTGGAACCAAAGGCTATATTGCTGATGTCAATAGGAAATTAAAAACAAGAGACTATAAACGTAACTGAACATATGTTTTTAAAATTTACGCAACTTTGAAAATAAATTAAAAATAGTAATTATTTGGTTTTCTGAGTGTTTAATAATGTAGATTAGTTGAGATATTATTTTTCTTAGAATATCATTTAAGTATTCCAATATCTATGTAGTTATTACTGTAAAAATGAATGTCCCCTTAACCTCTTAAAGAAAGACTAACGCCGTTTTTTATAAATTAAAATGTGTTTATAACTAAAGAATATTTCAGAAAGTCAAAAAATATACATGTATTACCAATAAGTGATTGGCAGTTTTTCGCCTGGCAGTTTTCCGGACACCACCACTAACATAGGGGAGAACGGGGAGAATTCGGACAATTTTTGTTAAAAACTGAATAATTCGTAAACTAATTCGAATTTTACTATTTAAAGATTTCTGTATGTAGATAAATCATGTTACTTCAATTTTTATTGTAACTGTTTTACAGTTTAAACCTCCATTCGAAAGTTATAAAACAAAATGTAAGAGATTCAAGTGTCCGAATGCTCCTTCCTAGAGATAGACTTCGGACAAGCTGGGAGGATGATTCAGACACCATAAAAATGGCTAAAACATTGAAAATTTGGGTAATTAAACGATAGGATTGAATTCGGATCTACTTATTTAATTGAAATAAACAATAATGACTAGTTATTCACAGTAATACTTCATCGTATTTGAAATTTTATCATAATAGTAATGATTGAACATTTTCTCCAACAAAATATAGATAGCTGAAGAGTAATACCTGTGAAATGATCCTTTTATTTAATAACTATATATCAAAAGGAAATTGTATAAATATTTCCTTTTACTTTGGGTATAACTATATCCTTTTTCTTGGAATTACGCAAAAAATAGTAAATTACATCTTAAATATTTCATCGAATGTATAAAGTATAATCCATGAGTGTAGATCTTGCTACACCTCCAATTTCTAACAGATAAACCTTTTTGGAATTCATCAAATGTTTTTTGAATACTTTCTTTATTACGGCCCCTATCCGTTTTCCTTTTATAAATAAAAGACATGATTTCTATCGTCAATTTCTAAAATAAAGACACTGATATTAAAATTTGAAACTGATCATATAAAGGAATGCTATTTCAATTCAAATAATTAACTTCAAGTTCAGAATGTCTTTTTTAATAAGAATTACTTCAATAAATTGTGATGGTGGACTGAATCGAATACAGAGGGAAGGTTCAGACACTGTCCGAACCAACCTCAACAGAAGTGTCTGATTCATCCCAAATGACACTCAAAAATTAAAAACATCACTATTTTACTGATTTCATTTGTATTATTTTTCTAACACACCAGACATAACATAAAATATTAATATAATTTATACTTTTGATATTTAGAATCAGTTTCGTATTCATATAGTCCACACACGATCCAAATGAATCACGAAAAATTGCATCAATATTGAAGAAGACAGTAAATTACACCTCGGGGGCGAAATACTACATCTCCGCACTGGATCTTTCAAATAGCTCACGGTTAACACGTCGCACACATTCAGTTGCAATAAGCGGTAGTTCCACGAATTATGAACATGTGTACACGAGTTGTCCGAACTATCCCTATGTCAAAATGCTCCCGGTTCTCTCCTACAAAAATATTCTAATTCTTGTAAACTTGAAATCCTCGTGAATATACTTTTTGTTTTGACACATGTGCGAAACCTGCATTGTCAGATTCGCACTCAGGTACCAATAGACAAAAGTTATCACCTAATTTTCTCACATCCCCCCTAGTTCTTCAATGAAATCAAGGGACATAATCATGCAACCACTGCGGTGGCCGTCGCACACTTTCCGACCGCCAGGCCACAGGAGCTGGATTTTCAGGCATAACGACATGCTCTTCGTCAGCAATCACTTCAGCATCACGGACTGTATAACAGCATGTTCAACAGCCCTCTCTGGCTCCACCACTCATCGTTCTCACTAAGAACAATAGCCTGGGCATCATAATAATTATCGTCGCTATCGCAACCTGGTTTCCGGGTGCGACCGTTTCCGCACGTCCCTGACGTGCCGTGGCATCCGATTTATCTCCAAGACATGCTGAGAAATGACTTTTTTCACCTCCCCAAAAGCCCATTGCTTTGTGCACGACGGTACTGCCGGTTTAACCCATACCTCATCACCGACAGTGAAACTATCACTGCCCTCAAGATCTCTTTCGATCACATTTACGTCATAAGGTAACCGCCACGAGTACCTAAACAACCGGTGGCTCGGATCGGACATTTCGTTCCCATCTGGGCGAGGAGTCGCATTGTACCAAAATGTTGCCTCTTCTGGATAGATTCCACCTCTCGTTGAAATACTCTTGATTGTTCGGTGATTTCGTTCAACTATTCCATTGTCGCTGGGAGCACATGCAGCATGGAATCGAAGATGAAATCCCCATTCGTCGACAAACTTTAAAACAGCTGCCGACCTAAACGCCGTAGAGTTATCGATCAGAAACTCTTCACACAGTCCACGCTCAACTACCAATTGATGAAAATGAGCAACGATAATCGCCGCCGTCTCATTCAGCAGCCTTCGCCAAATTGCAAACCTAGAAGGCCCACAATCGACATTCGAGAGATACAGACAATTCTCATAGTGAGTGGCATCCAAAGCAATTCGATGCCAGTCATCTCTCACGGACAGTTCTTTACGTCCAACACGGTTTTCAATGCGCTGACACGATACAGGATCAATGCGCTGACACGCTTCACATCCTACTAGAACATCTTTGACTAGTTCATGCGTTAGATCAGTTCTCAAATTTTTCATCAAATAAAAGGTTCGATCAACACCTAAATGGTGTGGCAAATGCAAAATATTGCAAACGCTACCGACACATCTGGTGCCACGTCGTCTCCGTCAACATCACGACAGTTCAACCATTTTTGAACTACTCTAGTCAACAGATCCGTCTTGTTCTCGGTCATCGTCACGAAATAAACTTCGATATTTAGCTCTTTTTCGGTGACCACCTGCTTGATAACCTGTAGTCGACGCTTGATTAGCATCTCCGCAGTACTCTTCGTGCGCACACAGTGCGCATGAAGTGTAGAAGCCAGCTTAACACAGTACGGGAATCAGTTGCTATAGAGAAAATTTTAAGACCCCACGCAATCGCCTACTGTCTCAAGCTCTGCGACATTGATATGAAGATGATTAGACTTCTTGCAAAGCCACGAAGCATCTTCGACTACATTGTCGTTGACCTCCAAAACTACAGCCATTGCTAGCGAGCTCAAGTCAGTCTAAACAGTAGCATTACTATTTGACTTGACGCACCAACGATCCATCACAGGGTCTTCTTTTTGAACTCTACTTAACAGCTCTGCTGCTAGTTTCGAGATACGCTTATCAACGGGAGTATCCAAACTCCCATCATCACACAGCCACTTTAGGTAACTACAATGGGGTCGTAAGCAGCCCACAATTGAGTAGTGAGTCACTGGTGACCTCTCTCTTCGTCACTGGTGAATCCTTCACAACTGACGTAGGCAGTTCCATTCCACGCGACATGCAAAGGTGTCCATCGTCAGTCTTATGCAATGCGATCCCTTAGAGGCGGCTTCCATCAAGACCAACAAGGTTCCTAAGGCTCGAGTCCAAAACGCTTCAGATGGTGACACACACGCTCGGCACTAACCACAGACTCGTCAACCACGATATCGTCAATGTGGTGATCAGTGCCAAGTCGCACATTATCATCCTTCGTCAAAACCATCGACATTATCCGTGGTGCAGATGTCAGTCCAAACCTTAAACGAGTCAACACATAGGCTTCACCCTGATTCCTCACTACCTGATACTGCCATAATTCTTCAGAAGCGTGGATTTGCAGGTATGTAGATTTGAGATCTACAACCTTCAGCTCACCCTGCAGCTGTCTCCAATTGCGAACTTTATCGTTACATATAGCAACCGCATCATCACCAGTGTGACTCTCAACAAACTCATTGAGCTCGCGGTAATCCATAACTGACCTAACTTTGTCCTTCATCGGCTGGACTACAGCAAGAAGGGGTATTATCCATTTTACGGCTCCCTCCCACGGGACCAACCAACTCTTCGAGATCCAGCTATGGATTTCCGCATTATATTTTTCTCGTACATGCGGTGTTTGAGTATACTTCGATACTCGCCAACCCTCGTTTGTAGCTTCACCGGTTCATCCGAAAACCAATGCCAATGTGCAGTCCACTTCCCATTAGCAAACCTGGCCGTAAAATCTTTTTAGGGGATCTCAACTGGTGCAGTAACGCAGGAAACCACTCCATCAGAACCCCACTTGACAAAACTGAGGGCTCGAATAGTTTATTCCGTCTAACGATCCTACAGCACTCCATAGGATGAGGTTTCCCTCACCATATAGAATACTTCGAGTCAGCTCCACGGTGCACCATAACTCCCCCCATGTGATCAATCGCATCACCTCCAAGGAGGGGTGACCGAATACTCGCCACCGGACAACTCGCCGCTAGACAATTCGCCACGGACAATTCGCCGTCAGGACAATTAGCCGCTAGGACAATTCGCCGCTAGGACAGTTCACCGCTAGGACAGTTCGCCGCAAAAACAACTTGCCGTGTGATTTATATTTTATCGCCGTATACACCATTTATATATAAAAATATAAATTGCGTGTTGTAAATTAATTATCAAATTTTCTTAGCCCTATTTGAAATTGTCTTCTTTTCCTTTTCAAAAGTTAAATGAAATATTTTTTCAATAGAAATATAACCTACACTATTATAAACATAGTGAGTGTTGTAAATTAACAATAAATTTATTTTCGTTCTATTTGAAACTATTATGCTAAAAATAAGTTGCTATTGGAAAGAAAACAAGTTCAGATATCTTCTTAATACGTTTAATGATTTATAAAAATTACTTTTGTTTAAAGGTTAAAACAAGTACTATAGTACACCAGTGCAAATGAAAGGTTCTTTAACTACGAGGTCTTTATTTTTGTGCTAGGTAGGCTAATAACATTAACTAAACACCTCTTCATTTTCCTCTTCTTTTCTTGGGTGCAGACCCAGGTGCTTTTTTTCATCTCATACCTGGGTATTTAACTGCATTAACGGAGTAGCTTTTCAGCATCCATGAGCATTGTCACTGACTGGTGGTTTGTGTCTTGGTTCAAGGAGCCAGTTTGCTTTCTGACTTTTAATATTTATTTAATTTCCTTTTGACGTTAACGAGGCACACGTTAAACACTTAATAAATTAATAGCTCTAATATTTTTGAAGTCTGAAATATTCTCACAGAGAAAAATACGAAAAAAAAAATTGAAATAATGAAATTAATCAAATATTTTTTACGTCACTCTTGAGCGTATTTCTAAAAATGTACCTTTGTTAAAATTTATAATATTTTTCAATATATGTAAAATGTAAATGATGTATATGCCGTTGAAACACAAATCACGTGGCGAGTTGTCCTTGTGGCGAGTTGTTCTAGCGGCGAGCTGTCCACACGACGAATTGTCCGCGGCGAGTTGTCCGGCGACGAATTGTACAGCGGCGAGTTATCCTAGAACCCCAAAGAGGCAATCAACGCCTGATTTTGACAACCCATCAACTGCAATACCAGTCAACCAGAAACAATGACCCTGCAGTTCTAAAGGAAGACGACAATCAAAGCCTTGAATAAAGGTTTTACCATCAGCCGTAACAAATGGCCTCGCTTACGAAAGATGTTTCCCATTAAATACGCGCCCACTGGCGCAAGAGATTCAACCAGCCACCCGGGCATCCACTAAAGTACGCCCTCTTCCTGCATCAACAAGGTACATTAAAATGCGGCCGTTTACCACAGCCTTAACGACCGGCATCTAACCCGAAGTCAAACCACCGTTCACAACGGTGTCATCCCGCACTTTCATATGCCACGTAAGCTTCGACTTACCAGATTTCCATTCGTGGAAACGTGTCGTCCCCGCAAGCGCCTCCATCTTGGAAATCCGCTATAGGAGCAGCTGCTATGACCGCGGTGCGGTCACGGACGATATATCCCAACTTTCCACACCTGAAACAAACGGGTTGCTTCCGACCAACCTTAGCCTTTACAGTTGGCCGCTCACGGCTCCTAGACTGTCCAGTGCGTGGTTTGTCCCACTGACTCACAGAGTGGGCTCCACCACCGCGAAAACAACCTTTCTGACTGTCATCGTGTGTCGTACCAAGGCTGTCTATAGTTGATCAGGCCAGATTCCCGAAAATAACAGCTGTTCAAAGGTGTCCTAAAAATCAAAACAAATGGCGAACTTAGTCTGCATCCGTTTTTATAATTTGACTATTTTAAGCCACTTATAACTGTGTAATGATGAAATAAACTATACCAATGGATTTGCAATTATTCAATTACTATAATAGTATTATTTAACTGACCTGATAATAACTAATCTATTTAAAATTCGTCTATATACACAAGAGCTTGGTGGCGTTTCAATAAAAATTGCGGTTGTCCTCACATCGTAATGCAATTTAAACCAATTTAGAGTTTCTGACGAAAGTTTTAATAGGGAATGAAAATATTGCCAAAGGCATAATTGATAGGACTGAAGATTTTTTTCCCGAATTTTCATCTGTAACTGATAAAATTTATGTATATAAAAATTGAACTGGCTGAACCTAGACCATATTACAGAGGATGCCAGTTAAAGCCAATCAATTAGCTTACATTTTAAATGTTAAAGCTTAGATAGATCTAATTGGCTTGATAATTTGAATGAATTCTATGTTAATTTAGGCTTTAAATCATCAAATATGAGCCAAATTGGCTAGGATCAGAAGTACTGCAAAAGTTTTAGCTGTAAATTGGCATACAGTTTGCCAGCCTCTGAAATATGGTATAGGTAGTGCTAAAGAATACAAATTACCACTTAATTAGGTATATCAGTCGTAATTAACATACTAGGTAACTTGATTAACATAACTAGACAAGTAGAATGGTTGAATCCTAACAAGTAGGTGATAATAAGTTCATAATTAACTCTTAAATCTCTAATTTGCCTCCATCGCCTGGCAACTCGTTCAGTTAAAAACCACGTTTATATATAGTATGATTGATAAATTCACATAAATTTGATGACAAATAATCTGGAACATTCCTCAATTTATATCGTAGAAAACACAAGGCGTAAAAACCATCAAGAAGAGCGCAATGGCATAAAAACCGAAGAAAATATGCTGAGTGCCATCTTTATCCATTAATTTTAGCGACAGTAATTAGATATCATAGGACCACTTTGAACAGCTGATTGAACTATAAGCGCGCCATGATGAGCTGGCCTGATAAACTATAGACGGCCATGGTCGTACTCGCAACCACAGTGTCTTCCTGATAACGTCGCTTAGTAACAGACCTTTTAGCAGTCACACCCGCTCATGAACCTCTGCAAGAATCTGAGTGAAGCCAGCAGTGAACGCATCAGGATGCGTTACGGTCGACTCAAAATCTCTCGCAGACAGTCCTTCGTAGAACACTAGAACTGAGCCTTAAACACCATGGTGTCTGACTCCAGTCCCACCCTCGCAGCGAGTCGCTGTAGATCGTCGACATTCTTTTCAGGACCCAGTCTATGCACCTTGAACTGGCGATATACCTCATGGCTTTGCAGGCCATAATTAGCGCCCTTTACGACTTCCAACTGAGAACTCTCGGCGACAGTTAGCTGTCTATACACACGAACAGCACTGCCAGCCAATAGATACTCTACTATCTCTTCCGGCCCAACAGATTCGGCCTTGCACCTCCTTTCAAGATTCTCACACCACTTGAATACATCGTCACCGGTCCCAGAAAACTGACCTACAGCTCTCTCTAATCTGTCCACAATAGCAGAGCACAGTTGCTTCGATGAAGCAGTAGTCTCCCCTTCTACAGCTGTTGTGATATAAACAGATTTAAACTCTGCCATTCTTAAGCGCTAGATAGCTTGTAAGAATAAACGGACCCCGCTGAGTCCAAAATTTCCCACCAACCACCCAGCGTTTACAAAACACCACAACTTTATTCTACAAATAATACAATACCTGATTCTGCAGACTGGACACGCGTTTTTGTTCCAAAACAAACAACGCAAACTCGGCAGATTCCGTGCCACCAGAATACAGTCTGGTCTTAGATTATTAGATCACTAATCTAATAAACAATCGGGAGCTACGCTTGCCCGCTAAAGATACCACTTAGCTGTATTTCAGACGAAGAGAATCCACCCTCTAGTAACGACTTTCCAAGCCACGTATTCCAACAAAGAAAACACAAGTTAGTTCACAGTAAGCGATTGTCGGAGAAACAATATCAGGCAACCTCACGCTGTGAACTATCTAACACGACTGCCTTTCGAGCCGACGCACAAGTGCGAAACCTGCATTGTCAGATTCGCACTCAGGTACCAATAGACAAAAGTTATCACCTAATTTTCCCCACACATTCTTACAGAATTTTGTCCAGATTTTAAAGTCCTGAAAATTTAATATCCTGTATAGTGTATAATGAATTTATTTCAAAAAGAAAGAAAATATATTCAATAGTCTGCCATGAAAAGGCCAGTTTTCAATTCATCTCTTAAATCGTCTATAGTAGAGTTAACTCTCTATAGTGAACTAATTGAAGTTCACTATAGAGGAATTCTACTGTAAATGAATTTATGATGGGAGTTATAAAATTTAATTGTTTTCAATTCATTGATTATTGGATACATGTATTTATTCCATAGAAAATAATATTTAGCTATGTAAAATTAACTGTATTATTAATTTGATATTATTTTTCTTGAAAAATAAATAATACTAATAATAAATAAATAAATTGAATAATATAAAACTGACTAGGACTGTAGGATTAGCATTAATATTTTTTATTGTAATTACTATAAGTGTGATAGATGGATGATCGAAACAAATAATCGAATAAATATAAGAGAGAATAGTACCTGGTGAAATTAGTTATAAATATTTAAAAATAAAATATTAGAATCACCTGTGCTGACCCGGTCGCAAAAAGTTTATAATTTTTTTAGTCGAGCTGAATAAATATATCATACCTTTTTTATAGCAACGTGCAATTCATTAACGTGCTACCTATATTAAGTTAATGTACCCTTTTAGCCATTCATGTTTAAATTGATTTTAGTCTACTTTTGTTTCATTTTAGGGTAACTTTTATTATTTGACCCTAAAGTCCAGGGGTGGGCAAATGCAGCACTCAGTGCTATTTTGGCACTCAGAGTAGCACTCGTGCCCACCAGGGAAAAAGTGCTTCATTTTCTTTGAAAGAAAATTAAGAATTTTCAGCCCTGACTGCTTTATAAATTACAAGGATAATATAGAAGAGTATGGTCAACTAACTGAAGAACAGTATATTTGTAATGACCTTGATACTTTGATAGTCAATTTTATCCGTTAATAAGGTATTTTTTGTTCATTGTTACAATAGTGCCGGTGTTTAATTTATTTACCTCTGTCTCTTTTTATCTAGATCAGTTAATTTTATATCTTTCATACGCTTGTCTAGGGACATTCAAACACTGTGGTAAATATTTATGCAATAAGCTAGGTAGCCATAGTAATTTGTCATGTGAATTTGTGAGTTACTTATTATTACTTATGGAAGATAGCTTATTTTTGTTTTTATTGTGAATAATTTTCACATGAAGAAATTTTTTATTATATATCATTTACTAATTCTTTTTAATGCAAATGATAAATCTACTACCAACATTTATGTGCAAAATATGTACCGTTGTACATGTACGTACTTCAATTAAATCTACCACCTCATTATATAATTATTCAGTATCCCCAGCAATTTAGAAAACGAAAAGAAAATTGGCACTGAGATTCCATCTTAAGGCACTGAAAAACACAATGTGTGCCCACCCCTGCCCTAAACGGTCACAGATGAACTGCCGGCAAAATCAGTTTTCTACAAGTTTTTTTTCCAATTTTTCTACAAGTTTCGACATCTTTATAGGTACCAGATGCAAGATAAATGTTGAGTAATTACCTCTAAAGCTGGACGTCCCTAACAGTTATCGAAAGTTTCATATGCTTAGTTACCAAACATGACTCGCTTTTGTTACCAAACGGTAACTAAAGCGAATAAAAGTAACAAGAAATTTATAATTGTCTCTCCTTGATTATATATATCATTTTCTATGAGTTATAGAAAGAAAATTTGTGTTAGATTTATTAGAGTACTACGTATGTAAGCATATTAATAATAATATGCAGTCTTTCATTGTTTGTGACTGTGATGAAAAAGTTTAAAATCGTGCATTTATTAAATGTTTTAAAATCCATCCATAGCTTAACTCTCACTCAGTATAGGTGAGTAATTAATAGATACTTAGATTTCTAAAACTATTGTGCTACATTTAACAAAAAGCAATTTTATGCTCTATGAAATGTTTTTGGTAGTAGGGTACTAAGTTCCAAGTTATTGGTTGGTTCTACAATTTCGGACACGTCAGAAAAGAAAATATTATAATTATTATTTAACTTCTATTCTAATTGGTATCATAGAGACCAATTGAAATAAAAGTTAAAAAATGATTATTATATAAAGATTTTCACGTGTTCGAAAATATGGAACCGAGCAATAACACGGAACTAACCCTAAAATAGGAATTGTTGAATTTCTGAACCAATTGCTTCTAATAACCTCATCTGGATTATAATTTTGATGTTTTTTTAGTTACCGTGAAATAATCACAAAAATTGTCTCCGTTTTCTATGTCTACGAACGGTTCTTATTTCGAAACATATGACTCGAAATAAGTACCACTTTTACTAAAGTGAGTTGTACTTAAAGTAAAGTGAGGCCTGCCTGTACTGCATTCTCCATACCTCATTTCATCTTATTGAGTACGAGAGCAAAGTAAACGAGTAGCTCGTGAGATCATCCATGAATCACTTAGGATAGTGTTAGGTAATATTGTAACCAGTAGGTAGGATTATCTAATACACTTGTAGGTAGGTACTCAATAATGAAAAATGTAAACCTTAATATGTATTTAATGTAGCCACTTAATATTTTTCACAATAACATGAGATTCTTATGAGTAGAATTTGTGTGAAAAAGCAATGTGTGTGTAAATGAAAAGCTACTCCTAACAGATGAAAATACAAAAATATAAACTTTAAAGGAGGGGTGCGTCTAATTTCCATATCAAATATTTTATCATATTATGATAAAATAAACATTGATTAGTAACGGATGCGAAATATTTTGTCTCAAATCACTGTATTTTCATAGAAAATTGAGTTTTATTAGTCAACATAAGTTTATGCAATCATCTCATAGATGGCGTTGCTCACATTATTTCCAGAACGTTCCAGAACAATATTCACGAACGTTTATAGAATGTCTGTTTATCTTCGGAAATAAGATATAAACATTTGAATTTGTGATTTATATACAATATACTAACAAAAAGAGATTATTTAGAGTGATATTTGATAATACTACTCGCAGATATAGGTACAAAAATTTTTTGCACAACGTTTGTGGTAATACAACAAGATAACAAGATGACGTCAATGACTCGTGCAAAGCTTGTGCTATTTGTCACTAGATGGCGCTTTCTCAAAAATAAATAAATTTTTATTTTCTTTAATAAGTATTATTCAGATGAACAGAGTATGTAATCTTACATAATTAAATACGCTGATTAATTAAAACACATATTAACAAATGTTTGATTTTACCCATATAATTTACTCCCCCCCCCCCCCTTTAACTTCACTCACAGACAGTTGTACTAATATTATTATTTACCTTCATTCTATATTTTGGTGAATTAATTTTGGTATATTATTGTTAATAGGGATAATTTGGGTGTTAATGTAAGTTATGAAATATCTTAAAATTAGGAATAGTTGAAGGCACTTTAAAAATGAAACAATGGCTTAATTTTAGTGAAACAATAGAGTAAGGGATTTTACAGAATTTGAAACACATCCTTTTTACCGGCTCTAACTTAGAAAATGGAAACTCATCATTGTTATAAAGAAAGCTACATAGATGACAATGAAGTATTAAATCGGTGTAAATGACTTAGATAGAAGTATTTAAGATATATTGAAAGGACATTGAGGTTAACTCTGTACTAATAAGATAATAGCCTCACAAATTTACCTGCAAGCCAATTAGGCCATAGATCATATTGTAAATAATTTTTTATAGTTCGGTTTACAAAATGTAATTGAATAGAAACTTCAGGTATATAAGGGGTTCATTATCATATCATATAAAGGAGGTTAATTGAGGAAAGAAGAATGCAGATGAAGTATTATCTATAAAAAAGTCATCTAAAACTGAACATCCAGATACAAAAATCATAGACCGATGAATGATCTTGCCATCATGGTTATCGTGTGATAGGAAAAACACAAAACTGATTTAGTTCTTGGAAAGACATGTCATAAAAAGACATATATAATGAGAAAACAGAAACTACAATAAAAGAATAATCTTCTCTTCACATATGTACAAAACCATACCTGATACGTATCTCTCAACACACTTTCATCATCTCTTCAGCCACAGATCTAACAACAATGACAATCATAAAGTTTTTGAGACCTTTTGTGAATTGTGCTAACAAGTATTCTAAATATAGACTAGAAAGTTTTTTTTATTTTACAACAATTTTTGAAAGTCAGTGCAAGATAAACTGTCTAAATTTTGCACATAATGTGTAATCAATAGAAAAGAATATACTCATTTTTTGAAATTTTCCAAAGTGCATTCGAAAACATTTGGTCAATATATGAGTTTTCAATGTCAATTCATTTGAAATCAAAAAATATTTTGACACTTCAAAGATGGAAGTAATCTCATTAGAAATTCCAACATGAAATTGTTTCTAAACTGTTTATTATTATTAAATCCGAGCAATTGTAACAACAGCCAAAGTATGTTCGGTTACAAAGTTTCTAGTTTTGACGACTAGAAGTCTAGAGGATAGATTTCACTTGTAGCATTAGAACCAGGAAAGTCACATAGGCTGTAATGATCTGAAAGAACCAGAGTTCTATTTTAACGGACAATTGGAGGCCAAAGGATCTATATTAAATTTTAATAATTTTCTGTTTCACTACTCTACTCTTTACTCTCAAATAGTAAGATTGAATTCTTAACAATCCACTTTAAATTTGACATTTGGAAGTGTTGATACGATATAGAAGCTTATATATGGTTAATCTGGCATATAGTCACCAGGTACTCTCATCTACTAACCGTAAATAGATTCTTTTTCGTCATGTCGTACAAGCCAAGCACGTGGGTTCGTAAAGGTACGTCGATGGTCTTTAGGAGCTGCTTTAACTGAAATATTCCAACCATTTATTCGATATATCTTCATAAATGATCATTTCAAATAATAACATGGAATAATATATTAATGAAAAGATACAATTTTTGGTATGAACAAATACTAAAATCTATGTAATTTATTCAGAATACTTACTTCAATTTTCTCTTTTTTGTTCATCACAGCATACACGTTTGAATCACATTCTAGCGCAATATTCGATATCTTGACTGACTGAATGTCAAAAGGAAGGACATAAAGATACCTTGAGTAACAATTCTTATTAAACAATCGTATCATAAATTGTCAATTGTTGTAACTCACCCAGTATTTGATGTTGTCAGACATGTGACTCTGGATAACCCAAATTACAGCAATGGAAAAAGTTGACACCATTACGAAAATTGAGAAGAGTTCTCCGCTGTGGTCGGAAGCGTATGCAGTGTTGTTGAGACAGCAGAAAGCAAAGAAGAGGTGCGTAGAGAAGAGGGGGAATGATAAGAAATCAACTAACTCCTCATGATGAGAACTCATATCGTTGTAGAACAACCTTAATTTTTCGAAAGTTCTATTATGAAATGAGTGTTTGTAGTTCTCGAGAGAATCTTTGAGCTGATCTGCGAATAGGTTCAAGAGTTGGTCCATCTGGCTGAGGTGGATGAAGAGAAACATCACATTGGCTCCCTTGATAGCAGTAAGGACAGCGATACAGAACATAGAGATCTTTAAAATATAGTAGTTTGCCAAACAGGTCATGAAGGTGGCGAACCAATCATCCATGTAGATGCATTCCAAACTGAAGTTTAGCACCACCGCTAGGAGTAGAATTACTAACTTAAAGGTCCTAGATCTTGAGTGTTTCTTGAAAGGACGAATGCTCTCGTTTCTTACATACCATCCGTCATTCAAGTGCCAGACCTTAGAATCTGTAACTTGTTGATCTGTTTCAGTGCTTGTTAGAAGAATATGAAAATTTATTTGTTTGGCAAGAGTTTTCTGCAAAGTCTTCCTCTTGATCCAGAATGTGAGGGCAGTCACTATTCCGCAAAAAGCCAAGAGAAATGTGTACAAAGTCTCTCCCACTTGGTTTATCAAATTTTTACTTATCTCTTCGAGAAACATCAAATAGGCTGTAAATAATATTCAAATTAATTTAGATGAAAGTGCTTATCAAATAGTGTACATCAAGTAACACAATAATTTTCTAGAATTCAACCTGATTGGGATTCGATTGTGACACCTTTAACCAATCTTATGAGATATGTTACTTCCCTATTATGTATCAAGATAAAGTATGATGGGGTTAATCAACGATTGAGAGGGAGTTCATCTTTATATCTTCGTCTGTCCTACCATAACTCTATCTACTGTGACGTTTATCGTTTTCTTGATAAGAATTGATTTCGAAATTAGAAAAAAGCGAATTGAAAAAATGATTCAGAAAAATATAATGAACTACAGAGTGAAGGATGATTCGAAAGAGAGGTTTATGAAGAGGATGGAAAATAAATTAACGTAAATTTATGTAAGTGAGCAAGAATGCGTTCATGAGGCTGTTACAAGAGTGTGCGACGAAGTGCCGAAGAGTGATTAGAGGTAATTTGAATGGGAATGTGTGTGAATGAATTGAGGGGTGACAGGTCCTTTCGCCGAACGACTCTTTCACAGAAAATCAAAAAAGTAACACTTAAATATCGTCCACCTAAGGTTAGGTTAGCGGTCCTTATGGGAGGTTGCCCCCCCCCCTCCCCCCCAGCCAGGTTTGATAGTAACAAAATGTATACTTTACTGTTTTGTAATGTAAAATAAATACATCTTATTTATGTAAATAATTTTCATTTTTTCGGCGAAAGTGTCATTCGGCGAAAGTGTCGTGCGGCAAAAGTGTTTTTGGCGGAAGTGTTTTCGGAGAAAGAACCTATAACTGAATGAGGATGCAAGAAGGGAAACAGGCATTAGTAAACAGTTAGATAGGGAGAGGAGAAATCTACAGGAATGATACATGGAAAAGATATAGAGAGCAAAAGAGGAAAGTAGCAGATATGGTGATAAAGAGCATGCGATAGTACGGAAGAAACGAGACTGATGAGATGAAATGCAATAGACTGAGGTAAAAAAATGTGGCACAACTTTAGTGTACTAACAAGAGCGAGAAAGAACTCGGAGATAAAAGTTTATAATGAAAATGGGAATGAGATGAATACAAATGACTTTAACAATGAGGATAAATAATAAATTTACCAGATTCATGATAATGATGTTACAGAGGTATGAAATGACAGGACTATCGGATGATGATAAGGTAGGTGTGGTGTTAAAGAATGTTTTAAAGCATGATAGAGGAGTTTTAAGAATGGTAGATATTAGAGTGGATTGTACCTTTTAAGTTTGAACCAAGTAGATCATAATAGTATAAGAAGAGGAAGAGTGGAAGATGGACGAAGTGGTGGTAGTGAGCAGTGTGGTTGTAAGGTAAATCGTTGAAGAGAATGAAAGTTGAAAGAAAAAATAGTATCTTTCAAATGCAGATGGTGGAACGAGAGCATAGTGGTTTTAGGCCTGGTCGTTCCACAGCAGCAGATGCCATGCAGATTATAATCAAGTTCAAGGAAGAAATGGAAGACCTGAGAAAAAGGAAAATAATTAGAATTAAACTGAACATGGCCCAGAGGTCATCCTTCTGGATATCAAGAAGGCCTATCCTAGGATCAGTAAGCTTGGAGAGGTCTGGACTGAGGGTAAATTTTGTAGACATTTATAGGGACCTTCACGAGTCAACAGCCTATAGCATAAAAGGGTATGAGGGAGGAAGTGATCCATGTTACCCGGAACGATGTTTAAGAAAGGGAGACCCCACTTCCTTCTCATTATTTAAATAATATCTATCACAAGGCCGTAATGAGAGTAGCTGAAAAGAAGAGAGAAGAGGTGACCAGAAAGAAAAATGTCACCGCAGGCATAGGATGGCGTTGGCCGCTGGCAAATGAGTTCCCAAACACGGGCGGGTGGGAGAAGGGAAATAATGAAACAAAGAGAAGAAGGATGAGGATGTCACTTCTCACTGACGATACAACCATAGTAGGAAAAAGATGCGAGATTGACGAAGGAGCTCTGATCATAAAGAAGGAAATGTCTTGACTTGAAGACAACGAGTAGAGTAATTATGGGAGCGAAAGGGAATAGGAGGTGAGGATACTGGGCTGTTGGAGTGGAGCACAAAAAGACATCCGCAATAGAAAGAACAGAGTAGGTGGTTTGTGGTTCAAGGTTATAAACGATTCAAGTGAACGAGGTTCTCCAAAAAGACACAAGCAAGGATATTTGAGGCTTGTGTGGACGATTGTATGAGAATGACTGTGGATCAGTGTTACTGTATAATTGTTGGAGTAATAATTAGAATCTAAAGTGGAAAGAGACATATGAGAATTGGAATGTTAATTGTGTTTCGTGCGACTAAACGGTCCCCTCCAAGCATATTTTTTTATTTTTATTTTTCAATCTATGAGGCTAATGTTTTTCGTCATTTTTCTGCAAACTGCATGTAATTTAGAAGCATATTTTTAATTTTATATAGTTTTAAAGATTTTTATAATCAGAACTCTACAATACCTTTGTTACATCTAACTTGTTAATTTTCAGTCTGAAGAAAAAGAATGTACACCATTTGTTTTGAATGTCAACTAAGTATTAGGTATAATGAATCCATTTAATATTCGTGTGAAGGTATAAAAATGGATAAACTTATGGTAGAAAAGTTTATTTACTTCAGGAAACAATTAATATTTTAAATAAAGGCCAAACGAGCATTGTTTGTCTATAAAATTCAAATTTGAAATCAAAACAAAGAGTGTACAATCTTCTTCTTTACCGTCAGGTTAGTGATTCGCTCAATTGTTCCACACAGAGTATTAAAAATTTTAAAAGCAAATAATAAAATATACACTGAACTGAATTTTATGCAGTTTGAAGATTAATGATCCGAGACCTTAGTTCTATAATATTATGTAATGAAGTCGATTTTTACTGGAGCATGGAGAGGACCTTTAAGAGTGGTAGAGAATATAGATCTCACTTTCTGTGTGAGGATTGGTATGAGTGTGTGAGAAGAGAATTTATAATGAGTAGTGATAGTGCGAAAGACAATATTTAGGAAGTTGTTTAGCGTGGGCAATGGAATGTAGAAAATACTTCGAGTGTATGCGGAGGCCGGAGAAGAAGAAAATTGAGGAAAGATGAATGCACATGTAACTATTGAATATACTGTAAATAATGAGTTTTGTTCAGTGTTTGATTTTAGCTTTTTTTTCTTGGTTAATAAAGATTTGCTGATACTTAGCACTTTTAACCTGTTCGTAAAACGTACTGAGATAAAACCAGAAGTGGAAACAGAGGACAGGGATGAGAAGTACACTCGTTATTGTGCCAAGAACTTTCAGTACTGCTTGAAGACTAGCGGATACTCGACCTGAAATTAAGAACAGGGTGCGTATTATTTCTAAAGCTGTTAGTTGCTACTCAATTGAAAGAGATGAAATGAACTTTTGAGTCTTCTTTTTTAAAAAAGTCGAATGAAAAACTGCTCTTGGCCATAGTTTTAGTGAGTGAGAAGTTAAAGATATACTTACGATGTTATTTTGAATTCACTTACTTTCAGAGAGGCCGAAGATTGGTGATTTTCCTGATGGTAACAAACCCAGAAGAAGTAGGATGATGGACTGGCCGAATAAAATAATGCGATGCATTTTGAGGAAAAGTCTTAGGTAACCACATGAGAAAAAAGATCACTGGAGGTAAAAAAATTGAGAGGAAATGTCTATTTTGTTTATAGATGTCTATGCAACTAGAAAACAAATAAGTTCTTCTTAAAAAGGAACAAATTGGTTGGTAATTAGTTGGTTCTTATCAACATATTTGTTGATCATTCTTTTCTATGTGCCAATTATAGCTAGATTTTGGAAATTAGAATGATAGATATGTATTATTCTGGCTCAATACTATTTAAATAGAATATAAAAGACAATTAATGCAATTTCCCTTCCTCTCTATACTTTAAAATAATAGCCAATACTCAATGTATTCATGAGAGGCAATATGAAAGACCTGCTACAGCAGTTAAAGAAGTTGATCAGAAGGTACTTTCTGAAAGACCCTTCCAGTAAACACTAAGCAAGCCATTAGTATACAATCAATAGTTACTTTTTGTATTAACAAACTAAATGTTCTACTAAATTGTACAGTCAACAAAACTAACTGGATGAAGAAGACTGATGATCTTAAGACTTAGTAATGATTGCTCAAGTAGCGTCGTGCATTATAATAATTAATATCTAATGATGTTAGGTTAGTTGAGATATTTATTTAGGATTCATGATGGATGTTTGTGGCAGCCTTATTATCAATATTAAATTCATTTTTTATAAAAACGTAAAATATTTCAGAAAATAGTAATCCATAAAAAAATTATGTGAAAGATCTATGGATATATTTTGATTTATGGGTATATTTTTACAAATAAATGTTTGTACAGTTTGGTCGTTATATAACACATATATCACATTTTTCTAGGACACGCAAAATGATTTTGGTTTCAATATTGACATTCTTTATTATGATTCTTGAATAAAATTTACTTAGTGGTTAAATAAACGTTACGTTTATTCACCAAAGAACTTTTCAGGTTGATCTGAATAAAGGGGTAAATTAATTAAAAGAAATGTTAATATATATTTATATTGTTAGGGTCAGGGAGGCCCCAGCCCTGTACCTGAATGTAAGGGTGCTATGTGTTGAAATAAATAAACAAATAAATTTGTGTGTTAACCTTGTTAACAAAGTTACATTCTTATAATTATTATCGATAAAATATTCTGTTTTCTATGAACAAGGGATCAAAGAAAATATTAAAAATATTATACAACTGACTATAGTAATATTTAAATTTGGAGTGACGTGGCATAAGTTTAATATTTTATAATTGTTTTAACGTTAAATTGTGCAACAGCAGTAACAATTCTTCATATTGCAAAATTATAGATTGTGCTCATTATATAGAAGTGAAACACAGCATTCTGTTCAATTTTGATACAAATAAATACTATTTTTAAAATAATTAATTTTATCATAATATGACTTCTTTTGTTAGTGTATTAACGATAAATTTATATTTATTTCCTATGTTAATTTTAGTGATTATTTCAAATTTAAGAACTTTCCAAACAATTCCTAATCCATACTATGAAACATTGCTGGATTAGAGTCATACACGCAGAAAAAGGAATGGTAGTGATGGGTAGTGACAAAAAATTAGATTGGCTATAATGCATCCAAATTATTTTAGTTAATGCTAAATATATAATTAAATATATAAATGCCAAATATACAAGGGTTATAATCTGGAGGATATGCAAACTTTATTAATAACTATTAAGTAGTACTCGTTTAGTCACTGGTTACTTTACCCTACATTACATATATTGTATTCAGAGTATTAAATCACTTTAATCTTTTTTTAGGGTTCAACAACTCCATTATTAAATAGAAAAAATCTATAAAGTTCATCTCATACCGACCCTCATTATTGCTTCCAAACGAATATGTAATAATGGTGGGAGCAGCTCTGACAGAAGTAGATCTCCAATATCTATTGAAGATAGAATTTAAATTATAAAACTTAAACTCTACCTTGAATTATTAATTAAATATAGAGTATGTATCTTGTTTAATATTCATTTTAATTTCTTTTCTTGTAAATGCATTATTTACTGTAAATTTTCTAAATTTATCTCACCTGCATAATCATAATGTTAATAAAACAGCTTAATTGAAAACTAAATAAAAATTACCAAAGTTACTCCTGAAATATTTTCTATATCATGTAATGTAAGTGCGAGACATGACCCACGCATATTTGACTTGTTGTAAGTCTGAGAAGTAATAAGAGCGGGGTGCGCCTGTACAATAAAAGCTACATGGAAATTCTATGGAACTGAAAGATTTAATATTGTGAAATGTGTCTAAGGTCAAACTTAAAGGGGATCACCTGTCGGGAGAAATATTTTTTTTTATTAATAATATGAAAGTTTTAAAATTGAGTACACATGTTAAAAAGAACAAATAGAATGTTTTTGTTTGCGCTAAAGTTTGCCAACAGCCAAAATAGAAAACGAATATTTTAGGGGTAACTTCAATGCTTTTCCGCTTCACATTTTCATTTAGAGAGACGAAACATGATTCATTCAAAAGAAGAAGAGTTGTTAAATGACATAGAATTAATCTATCGGAAATTGAGAGTTTTACTTAGAAGCTATAATGGAAATAATGGGAAAACCCTATTTATTGCACATATTTCACATTTTTTAGCTATAATTACTTTTTCTAATTCAGATATTTAAACAAAAAACTCATTTATTTTATAGAACCTTAAATTTCAAATGTTCACTTAGAATTAGGAGAACACATATGGACAAGAGGACATACAACTGCCATGTAAAAAACTGCCATGCAGACAACTGCAATGCAATAATATTATAATTTTATTTTGGGGGAATTGTAATGCACTTGTAAACCTAACATTTCTTGGAATTAATTTGATGTGAAGTATATTATGATTTCAACCTAAAATTTTAGTATAAAAATGAAATTGTATAGTAAGAAATTGTGAATGAAGAAACATTGAAATTAATACTTAAGTAATACTAGATTTCTTTCTTTGTTACAATCATTTCCTTTCACATTTTACGCCTTAATTAATCAAATGGTTGACCTACACCCATATATGAGTTAACTAAAATGTTGATTTGTTATTAGTATAATAACAAATTTAATAGAACATATTACAGTAATAATTATTCTCATATTTTGACACTTTTTAAATATTTATAAGACATGTTTCTGATTGGTGCGAACTAGAAACAATGGAACTATAGAAAAACAAATTCAAATTTCAAAGTTACTGAGTAAAGTGTTCTTTGTAAGAATTTAATTTTTTTTAACATAGAAATAAGATAATACTGAATCTAGCAGAAAAATTTGTTTATACCAATAAAAAATATTAATTAACCAAATGAAAATTCTTAAATAGTAAAATGCAAAATCACACTCACTGGAAATTTTAACCTGTAAAGCTTGTGTTTGTACTATTCTTTGTATTTTGAAATGTTTGAAAAGAAACTTTTGCATCTATAGATTTTCCACTTCTTGTCAACCATTTGATTGTTTAAGGAGCTGAATGAGTTAAATGGGTTAAATATGATTTAAAAAAGAAATGAATTCAGTATACTTCAGCTTTAAATTCTGAATCTACTGTCAATATTAATTTTTATACTTCTTTAGGCACAATTTCGGACTACACTATTAATATTATTCTACTTAATTTTTAGGTTCATATCAAATTAATTCCATGAAAGGTCAGGTTTACAAGTGCATTACAATTCACCCAAAAAAAAAATATAATATATTGCATGGCAGTTATATGTAGGGTCGGGAGGGGCGAATCTTGCGCACTAAAAACTTTTGGGTTTTGCAACTTAGTTTTTGCAGATAGACTAATAATATTTGACATGAAGAACCGCAATAAGGCCTTTTATACACCATACAAAGGACAAAAAATTAGCATTTGTATAATCTGAGTTATTGACGAAAGTAGTGCGCAATTGAAATTGTCCTTGATGGGGCGATTCTTGCGCGCGAGAGGGGCGAATATCTGCGCACCCATTAATTCCTTTCCATTGTGAAAAATAGCACTATTGAGTGTCTAGATACTTACTATAAAAATAATTCCAATATGTTTAAAAGCATAAACAATCATATGATTCAAATTCAAAACTTGAGAGAAACTTTTTTCGACCTGTTTACGTAAAGTTTGTAGAATGTATGTGTGACGTCATGAATGTTGCTTTCTATTCAGGATTAATTTATGCTTGTAATATTAGTTTATCTGAAGTATGACACTATTATATTTACTTATTATGTAACTATAAATGTAATAAATAATTAGATGACGGGCACTCATAGAGCGTATACTTTTGCCACCGCTTATAAATGACCTCGACCTTTAACCTGTTCACTCCCAAAATATAAACAAATGATTCCTGAATATTGAAGCATCGTCCCGCCCAATTTCAGACAATTTGGTTGAATTCTTTTGTGTTATAAATGACCTTGACCTTTATTTTTACCTGATTGCTCCCAAAATCTATTAAATTGGTTCCTGCCTGGATAATTACCAACCGTCGACCAAATTTCAGTTACTTTGATTGAATACATTTTGCGCTATAAATCAACTTGACCTTTAACCTGACCGCTTCCAAAAACTTACAAAACCGTTCCTAGATATTGACCAATCGTCCCATCAAATTTCAGACTAATTGATTGAAAACTTTTTGAATTATTGAGTTATAAATGACCTTGAGCTTTGACCGAATAGCTCCCAAAATTTTACCAGATGGTTCCTGGAGAGTAGTCAATCGATTGTCTTATAAAATTCAAAGTAATTTGATCGAAGACTTTTTGAGTTATGTGAGCAACAAGATGACAAACAAAACTATGTCGCCCAAAAGATAACCTTAAAGTAATAATTCTTTTTAGATGTCAAATATAGCATATATAAGCAATTTAGCATACATATCTAAAACGTTATTCAAAATACTGTTACACTTAGATATTTTCACTTTATGTCTCTGAAATTTCGATAATAAGAATATAGAAGCAAATGGGTTTTTCTTTCATCTATTAGGTTACGTGGAATATTCACTTGCCATTGTAAGGTCGGGGAGATATCCAGGCCAAGAGAGGGTCCATATGTACTGAATCCCCTAGACCTAAAGGTTAGTCGTTGAACTCTAGCTTCCAGTCTTTCAATTCTTTCAAGAAAGGTAAAAACGTATCAGAATTTGAGAGTATAATGATACTATGAAGGTAGTAAAATTTCATCCAGAGTTCTGTCCCTAGTCTTGCAATAGGTAGAACATTCCACAACAATATTATGAGGTCATGTTTCTGGGCGAAGACCAGATCGTCGGCAAGTATTATTGTTTTACTGTTTTAGGACCAAAGGTATTACTGTTTTAGGACCAAATGTTCCCAGGATAGAAGACGAAGTTTCAATCGGGTTATTAACAATAGCTTTTGACATTCTCTTTCAAAGAGGAAGAGTTCTTTGGACTGTCTACAAGAAGGTAGGTTGACCCACCTAATTCCTTTGGTGTTTTTCAAAGACCAACGGTTCAGGTTCTGCGCCAGAAGATCTCTGTTACGTCCTTTTCTATGAAATCATCAGTTTCGTTGTCAATAGTACCAACGTGAGCCTTAATAGTTATTCACAGAAGTGGATTATTGTGGTTATTCACAGGTGCCCCAGTGACCACAGAACATCCACACTATGATTTACCCGTGTGGCTCCTCGTCCTCAAACAAGGAACGGCCTTTTAGGCCACTATGCTGTTTCAATAGATTTCATTCAGAAATCTATTGGGTTGAAATATGGCGTTGAAGACGCCAAATTTCTTTGCGACAGAATCTTGGCAATTGACGTGATCACCACTCATGTGTCTTGTTTAAGTAGTAAAAATGTTCACCATCTTGTTGGAAGATAAATGATTGATTTTTGTAGTGTTTTTTTTTTCATCAATCCAATAGCTGGAACCACAATACTGTTAAAAGAGGATTGATCTTAGGCTGTTCTCCACGAAAATCAGAGGAGACTCCCAAGTTTTCAAGATTGGGGAAATATTGGATATCTTCTGATCATGAATATTGAATTGGGTTGGCTTCAATAATGAAGAGTTTCTCGTTAAAAAAATCTATTTCATACCTTGTCGTGTCCGCTTTAAGCTCTCTGAAAAGGATCTTTGTTCTCTCAAGTCTCTTTTGCTTTTAAGAAGTGTGAGGACTTAGTGTTCTCTCATTTTGTAGGAAGACAACTGAAGATCTTTCGTGATGATGGTTCTAATTGAAGTCTGTATCACATTCATGTATTTAGCTATATTTTGATTTTTTTCAAGTATTTCTTCGAGTCTTCAACATTGCACAAACATTTTAGCCATTTTCTTTATTCGAACAAATACTCACACTTCTACACTGCTAGGACAGTCCTCAGAAGTGACAAGGTCAACGAAGCTACTATTCACAACATGGTGCAATGTCGATTTGCAACTTTTTAAAATGATATCAGAATTAGGTTTCCCTGTACGATGGTTTAACCTTGTCATTTTAGACCTGATATTTTCGATTTTATTAAAAAGAACTGAATAATAAGATTATATAACTATACTTAATAAAAAAGCAAATGATAAACATGTATAGTGATGTTTAACTATAAATTTCACAGAAAAGACTTGTTAATGACTTTAAATTCACCCTGATTTACAATTTCATATTTCGACCTATTATCTGAAATATATGTGTAATGTGTATGTTTTTAGTTGAAAGTGAAGAAATACAGATATATAGAGAGTAATATTAGGCATTAAAAACTGTTTCATGGCCTAAAAATAGATATCTATAGTGCGCAATATTCGCCCCGCCATGCAAAATATGGTGGGGCGAATAGTTGCGCATGGAAAAACTCCGCTAAATAAAAAATTAGAAATTCAAGAACCTTGTAATTTTAACTGAGGCAACTAAAGTCAATGATCATCATGCACTTAAAACTTCAGGTCATTATCTGGGATAGAAATTTTTTTATGACAAATTTAGTTTTTAGGGTAATTCGGTAAAATGAATTTTCGACTAGGTATTTTTCATATGGTCTTAAATGTGATTTATTTCAACTATGAATAAATACCTGTAAGCTGTTTTAATTTTATACAGAGTTACTACATATTTGAGCCGGTCTATGACTATTTTTGTTATTGGGCTAGCACATTCATAGCCCTTTAAACATGTGGTGCGCAAGATTCGCCCCGTGTGCTGCTGCGCGAGATTCGCCCCTCCCGACCCTACTTCGTAAATAGATATTGTATGAATGTTCTTCACCGTAAGAGTTCATCCCTAGTGGAATATTATTTGTATTGACTGTAAATAGATATTGTATAAATGTTCTTCTCCGTAAGAGTTCATCCCTAGTGGAATATTATTTGTATTGACTGTAAATAGATATTGTATGAATGTTCTTCACCGTAAGAGTTCACCCCTAGTGGAATATTATTTGTATTGACTGTAAATAGATATTGTATAAATGTTCTTCACCGTAAGAGTTCATCCCTAGTGGAATATTATTTGTATTGACTGTAAATAGATATTGTATGAATGTTCTTCACCGTAAGAGTTCACCCCTAGTGGAATATTATTTGTATTGACTGTAATAGATATTGTATGAATGTTCTTCTCCGTAAGAGTTCATCCCTAGTGGAATATTATTTGTATTGACTGTAAATAGATATTGTATGAATGTTCTTCACCGTAAGAGTTCATCCCTAGTGGAATATTATTTGTATTGACTGTAAATAGATATTGTATGAATGTTCTTCTCCGTAAGAGTTCATCCCTAGTGGAATATTATTTGTATTGACCGTAAATAGATATTGTATGAATGTTCTTCACCGTAAGAGTTCATCCCTAGTGGAATATTATTTGTATTGACTGTAAATAGATATTGTATGAATGTTCTTCACCGTAAGAGTTCATCCCTAGAGGAATATTATTTGTATTGACTGTAAATAGATATTGTATGAATGCTCTTCACCGTAAGAGTTCATCCCTAGTGGAATATTATTTGTATTGACTGTAAATAGATATTGTATGAATGTTCTTCTCCGTAAGAGTTCATCCCTAGTGGAATATTATTTGTATTGACCGTAAATAGATATTGTATGAATTTTCTTAGACGTGACATTTCTAAAATATAGGCAGTCAACATAATTCATGTTAGGTTAATCGGAATTTTTTAAAGGACAAAACCTATTTTAATTGTCAGATTATTGCGATGTTAATCTAAATATTATAGAATAAAATCATAAAGTACGACCCTAAACTATTATATTGAAACATTAACCTAACATATATAAGTATTTCGAAATAATCACGATTAACATTTTCTTAATAATTGTAGAATAGACCTAATGTTAATAAAATACAACTATCATATTAAGCGAAATATCATAAATTCAACCTTCACCACCAAGTGTGTCATTAAAATTGATTCACATTTTTTCTAATGTAAAATTAGAAACAAAATTTAAATTACTGGTAAAATTGGCAATGAAATGACAGAAACAGATATCGCCCCGTGCAAAAAAAAAAAAGGTCAAAACCCTCTCGTGAAAAATACTCCCCGGACAAAATATCCCCGTGTAATAAATTCAAATACCCCATGGACAAAAAAAAAATTAGTAAAAAAAATCCGGTCCATATAAATAGCCTTTTTAATTTATATTAACAGTTCAATAATATTTATTGCGAACAAATTAATGTAAACTGTAACTAGTGTTGGGTCTTTCCCATTTGACGACCCCATCAGATTTAATTCAAATTACATTTTTTATATGTATTTTTGTCCATAGAATCCGAAAATCAAAACCGTTTTTTGAAGAAACTAATAGTTTTTGAGATATGAGGGTTTAAAGTTATTTATTTCCTATGTATTACTGAAGGATTGGCAACTTTGAAAAAACTCGTGTTTTCACGCTTTTTGGCCAATTTTGGTTAAAGATAGCCGTAATGTAGTTTGTTGTACTGCACACTTCATGATTGTTTAATGACCTGGCAGGGGGGTATGGGTGGCGGCACGCCCACCATTACACATATATCAGCATTGAAGTAATTAATTGAAAATATCACGGAAACTGGAAATATATCACATATAAACCTATGTATTTTGTGGGGCGTGCCGCCCCCCCCCCCCCTGCCAAGTCATTAATCAATCATGAAGTGTGTCGTATAACAAACTACATTACTGTTTCATGTAAAAATTCTATATTGTTTAAGTAATTTCAATGAAAACACGAGTTTTTTCAAAGTTCTCAATCCTTCAGTAATACATAGGAGATAAAAAACTTTAAACCCTCACATCTCAAAAAGTATTAATTTATACAAAGAACGAATTTGATTTTCAGATTCTATGGACAAAAATACTTTTAAAAGTTAATTTAAATTAAATCTGGTGGGGGTCGTCAAATGGGAAAGACCCCTAGTGTTTGCTATTACAGTATAACTCCTCTTTAACTAGTTATATCTATGACTTCTCCCACTATAGAGGTTTGCTTCACTATATAGAGCTCTAAAAATAGTGATGGTTTACCATACAGAACGTCATTCTTAAGGGCCGTACACACGTAGGGTTTTTTAAGTCTTTCCATCAGACTTTTTGCTAAGCTCCTCCTACTTTTTCCACGATAATATAAGAAAAAACGATAAAATAAATAATTATTATATAGTTTTTTCTCATATTCTCGTGGAAAAAGTAGGAGGAGCTTAGCAAAAAGTCTTGTGGAGAGACTTAAAAAACCCTACGTGTGTACGGCCGTTTAGAGGAATTTTACTGGTATAGCTACTCTGTGAAGAACTATATCTAGTTTACTATATAGATGCATTGAAAACTGTTGACCATTTAATGGCAGACTGAACTTAATATGTTCATTATACAGGCTAGATCAGGACTCTACTAATCAGGATCAATCACTATACAGGAGTTCTATTGCACTATATTAACAAAATCATTGTTAACAAAAAACTAGAGTCCATTTTGTTATATTTCAAAGGCATAGTTTAATTATTATCTTTGTGTCTAAACACCTAATAGGGGTTTTCCATTCGTGCACAGAAAACTGCCTCAGACATATTTATTTCCTATTTAACAATTGCTTATTTCTTTCATAAATTAAAGACTTTCACATTTATTAATTATTACTATAAATGTTTCACCTAGGGATAGGTAAACGGACCTAGTTTCATAGCGACAAAATGTATATTCTACAGAATATAGTAATGGGCAAGGTTCGATAAATTCAAAAATTTCTTCTCGTTATCTTCTTTTATTTTGAAATTATTGGTAGTTTGAAAGTAAAGGGGGTTTCGATCAGGGTGTTATGGACTTGATTTTTTTTATTTTGGTCCGGGGTATTTGGCGGAAGGGGGTTCTGTTCTGTAATTGAAATATAAATATTTGTTCTGTAATTGAAATAAATATATTGACACACGGAACTGCGGTGAGGCGTGAGAGTGAAGCGCGTGATAGGCGAGACAGACGGAAACTAACTGCTGGTGATAGGAGAGACAGACGGAAACTAACTGCTGGTGATAGGAGAGACAGACGGAAACTAACTGCTGGTGATAGGAGAGACAGACGGAAACTAACTGCTGGTGATAGGAGAGACTGAGAGAAACTAATTGCTGGTGATAGGAGAGACAGACGGAAACTAACTGCTGGTGATAGGAGAGATAGACGGAAACTAACTGAGTGTTATAGGAGAGACAGACGGAAACTTACTGCTGGTGATAGGAGAGACAGACGGAAACTAACTGAGTGTTATAGGAGAGACAGACGGAAACTCACTGCTGGTGATAGAAGGGACAGACGGGAACTAACTGCTGGTGATAGGAGAGACAGACAGAGACTAACTGCTGGTGATAGGAGAGACAGACGGAAACTAACTGCTGGTGATAGGAGAGACAGACGGAAACTAACTGCTGGTGATAGGAGAGACAGAAGGAAACTAACAGTTGGTGATAGGAGAGACAGACGGAAACTAACTGCTGGTGATAGAAGAAACAGACGGAAACTAACTGCTGGTGATAGAAGAAACAGACGGAAACTAACTGCTGGTGATAGGAGAGACAGACGGAAACTAACTGCTGGTGATAGGAGAGACAGACGGAAACTAACTGCTGGTGATAGAAGAAACAGACGGAAACTAACTGCTGGTGATAGAAGAGACAGACGGAAACTAACTGCTGGTGATAGGAGAGACAGACGAATACTAACTGCTGGTGATAGAAGAGACAGACGGAAACTAACTGCTGGTGATAGGAGAGACAGACGGAAACTAACTGCTGGTGATAGGAGAGACAGACGGAAACTAACTGCTGGTGATAGAAGAGACAGACGGAAACTAACTGCTGGTGATAGAAGAGACAGACGGAAACTAACTGCTGGTGATAGGAGAGACAGACGAATACTAACTGCTGGTGATAGAAGAGACAGACGGAAACTAACTGCTGGTGATAGGAGAGACAGACGGAAACTAACTGCTGGTGATAGGAGAGACAGACGGAAACTAACTGCTGGTGATAGAAGAAACAGACGGAAACTAACTGCTGGTGATAGAAGAAACAGACGGAAACTAAATGCTGGTGATAGGAGAGACAGACGAATACTAACTACTGGTGATAGGAGAGACAGACGGAAACTAACTGCTGGTGATAGGAGAGACAGACGGAAACTAACTGCTGGTGATAGAAGAAACAGACGGAAACTAACTGCTGGTGATAGAAGAGACAGACGGAAACTAACTGCTGGTGATAGGAGAGACAGACGAATACTAACTGCTGGTGATAGAAGAGACAGACGGAAACTAACTGCTGGTGATAGGAGAGACTGAGAGAAACTTACTGTAACTGCTAATACTTGAATCCTATTATTGGATAAAATGAAACTATCATTGAATGCGGTGCGTAGAAACACCGAAACGGATCAAAACGGAGGCAAATGTGTATGTTTAAGAACTGTTTGCATCATTTTAAATGCTCAATGAGGTTATATATTGCCAAAGAACACTTGGTTGAACACCGGAACTGACCAAAATGAACCAAAACGTACCGGAACGGACTAAGACGGACCGGAACGGAGGCAAATATGGATGCTAGAATACTGTTTGCATCATTTTGAATGCTCATAGAGGTTATTAAAGAATGAATAGTTGCATTATCTAATAAAGAGCTTAATAAAGAAAAACGTACTTATTACATGAGTAAAAACGTACTTATTACATAAGTACAAACGTACTTATTACATTAGTACAAACGTACTTATTACATTAGTACAAACGTACTTATTACATTAGTACAAACGTACTTATTACTTAAGTACAAACGTACTTATTACATTAGTACAAACGTACTTATAACAACAACATGCTGATAGTCTTTCCCATTGCATGATACGTGCACTGGTTGTGACTGTCTATTCCTATCCGTTAATTATTATCTGTCTATTCCTATCCGTTAATTATTATCTATCTATTCCTATCCATTAATTATTATCTGTCTATTGCTATCCGTTATTTCTTATCTGTCTATTCTTATGTAAGTTTGTACTTATGTAATAAGTAAGTCTGTACTTATGTAATATGTACGTTTGTACTTTTTTAACAATTAAGTACGTTTTTACTGATGTAATAAGTACGTTTTTCTTTATTAAGCTCTTTATATGTTAATGCAACTATCCATTCTTTAATAACCTCTATGAGCATTCAAAATGATGCAATCAGTATTCTAGCATCCCTATTTGACTCCGTTCCGGTACGTTTTGGTCAGTTCCGGTGTTCAACCAAGTGTTCTTTGGCAATATATAACCTCATTGAGCATTTAAAATGATGCAAACAGTTCTTTAACATACACATTTGCCTCCGTTTGGTCCGTTTCGGTGTTTCTACGTACCCATTCGAATGCATTCTTTTTCCTCTTTAGTATTTAGGTTAAAGTATTATTAGCAATAGATAATATAATTTCTGAAGGAAGGCACCAGGTTAATTTTGGATGAGTCATCAACTCCACCATTAGTACCTTTAGTCACTTAAGTATATAAAAAAAATTAAAAGGTAATATCGTAAGGCTACCTCTTGAATAGACAGTAGCGTTAAAAAACATAGAATAATTTAAATACACATCTAGAATATTACATCAGTGAGGAACAGAGAGGATACAAAATCTACTCAACCTACTAGCTAATTCAAAAACTTATGTAAATACACAATGGATGCAATAATAAACGACGGAAAATTTCAAAAATATATTTTTCGATATAAACTTTGACATAAACGCAATTCAAAAATGAAACTTAACTGTTAAAATCAACTTTCTGTTTAGCTAACTGTTAAGATTTACCCAACAATAATTCCTTATTTCTATAATTCAAAAAATTAATTAGTTTGTGACGTGGCAGCTTATATATTTTTTAATGTAGCTATATATATATTTCTTTTCCATTTTATAATTTTTTTCAAATTAGTTACTAAATGACATAACACAATATTGGCAATAATAATGTACGTGACTTCATTAGAGCAACACTGAATTGAATTAATTGGATATCATAGCTTAGCAAGTTATGATATCCATTTACTTCATTGACTAAGTATTAATTATTTTGTATAGAATTAATCCTTCAATTTCCTTGAATATGGTTTTTAAGTGTTGACTTGATGACGTCACTTACACAAAAACCCTCTATTGTCTCTACTGTCTGTATTTTGTAGACATAATTTACATTTAGTGTGTGTACGTACCTACATAGTTACTAATTATTTGAAAGTGTAGAGATATTCATTTGAAACTTTGACTATTTTAAGCTAAAGCCTAAATCTACATACCTTGTAAAACTAAATCAAATCATCTACCAATACCCAACAATATGACACAGAACGAAAAATTATGTGATGAAATGATTAGACAAAAAAAGGCGTCAAAGAATAATAATTGAAGCGACAAAAATTTGATCAAACATTACGTATCTGTGAAGAGTATCAGCAGTAGCTAGTAGATGCTATATATCAATTATAAACTATTTTCAACAATTTTATAAAGCCTAAATAAAGTACAAACGCAGGTACAAAATCAAAAAGTAATGTCATCAATTTGCAGATAGCACAGTGATGAAAAATGTCAGCAGACTTTTTATTGCTGCTTTCTATTGCACAGGAAAAATATGATTAGCTATTCCCTCTTTTCTGATTGAGATTTTAGAATATTTTCTGGCCTCTCCATTCAGAGTTTGGATTCTCCTCTTTTTCTGTTCATGGCTGCAACTTTATTGAGAATGACATTAGTCTCAGTGAGCTCAGGATTGAGTGCTTCCTTCACATCGACTAGCCATTGCGATAACTTCGGGTGATCTTTGGTAACATCGAAATCAATCACCTCTGAAATAGAATATTTTATGTAGAGATGGAAAGAAATAATTATGTGAATAAGGGTTATATTTAAAATACAAGTAGCTATTATGATTATTCTTTTCTATAGTTTTTTTATTAATCGGGATTTTTTAGATTATATTATAACTGTAAGTAGCTACATAGCTAATTTATGTAATCCCCCAAATTTTCAGATAAGTAAGAAAAAATGATTCAACTTCTATTTCAAGAGGTATCTAACCATGAAACCTAATAGTAATTAAAATAAGTGATCATTTTAAATTTTCTCTTACAGGTCTGTAAATGTGAAGCCATCTGATAGCTCTGAATTTACCCCCATAGCTATCAAACTATTAGCTACTTATCAAAATATAATCAACTTTTTGTCCTATCTATTCAAAAAAGTGAAATTCTAATCCAAAACAATACCTAATTGTTGAATTTCAGTGATAGCCAGTATGTCAGCAACAGACACTTCATTTCCTGCAATAAACTTTCTGTCTTTGAGCCAGTAGTCCTCTAGGTCATCCAGCACTCTCTCAGTACCAGCCTGGAACCTATCGATGCTAGACTGCTTGGGGGGATTCCCAGTCAGCATGGGAATCAGGAACTGGGAGGAGATATGGAAGAGTCATTTGAGAGATATTTCAATGACGTGTAGCTTAAAAAACATGAATGTTGAATAATTCCTTATTAAAAAATAAATCTATGAAATTGAATAAGTCAAAAATAGTTAGCAAAGAAAGTATTAGATAGGAATATCAATCAAAAATAGTAAATTTTAATGAGCATAAAAAGTCAAAAAAAAAACTTACAGTTAGTTGCATATTGAATATAGAAGCTGTAATATGAGTAGGTACAATTTATATATATATCCTGGACATCTTGTCTAGGTTGATAACACAAGAGTTATATTCAATAGAGTCATTGAATCAAAATTGCCTCTAAATATTCACCCTATGCTGGAAGAACATGGCGCAATGAAAGCGCGTGTTAGCGTGCTGCCATTCCATGTACTCGTCAACCTTTGCCTGTAGTTTGGAGTCCTTTGGGTACCAATGGTCATCAACTTTGTCAGAATATTCTCTGCACAAGTATCGCAGAATACCAACACTGAGAAAAGAATACTTGTTATAAGCAGTTACAGACATGGTAGCTGGCAACAATTCATAGTCTGTGTTTCAGATACTCATAAACTGATACTAAAAACTGGAAGTAGAATTTATAAATTACTGACATGACATTTACCCAATCTTCCCAGTTCCAACCACGACAGAAAACTTAGATAAATCTTCTTTAAGATAAGAGTAGTCAAGATGAAGGAAATAAACTAAACTAATTAAAGTATCATTACAGAATAGTTTGAATTAACAATACAACATAATGAGAAGTAAACAATCATATGATTTAAAATTAAATAAAGTAGCTACCTTTCAAAGAGTTTGAAGCCATTGTCATCAATTGCTGGTACTTGTTGGAAAGGATGAACCAGTTTGTACTCGTCAGTTTTGTGACCTCCTAAAATGAAAGAAAAATTGAATAACTTTAATATATTTTTAACTAAGAAACTAGACAATCAATTTAAAACTGTAGGGACAAGATAATACTAGAATGTTTAATTACTTTTAATAAAATATTAAGTATACATTAGGTAGCTATATTCTCCATGAATTTGTTTCCACTTTCTATGTAATACAGTAATATAATCCAGCGGCCAGCCATAATGATGTAGGTATATAATATAAGTAATGAATCATACTGGAAATTTCTCAAGACAGACAAGTGAATTTTATGCACTAAAATTGTGACTAAATAGGTACAAAGTTCCCATTGGTCTTATTATATAACTATATTTCAAAGTCTGCAGTACTTCAACAACAGATGCCAGAAAATGGGATATTTGTAATATTTTTTGAAATTCTGAGTCAACAAACAATGTTTTTTTTAGGGTGAAATAGGTATATAACCATAGGAATTAATTAGGAAATTGTCTCTAAAATCTTATAAAGATCAATTTTCCCTCAAAAAATGTCTCCAATGATCTTAGGTGACTTGGATGGGCTTTGCAGACTGAAAGACACATTATGCAGTCTGCAGACCAATAAAGTACTGCAGTCAAATGTAGTTACCACACCAACATTCAGATGTCACAGGTACATTTGACCTCTAACTTCTATATTTTTGCAGTTATGAAGTTTTAACTTATATGATGTTTGAACTATACAATACTGAAATATCCAGTGAAATATTGTCAATTAATCAAAATTTGAATTAATAAAGATCATTATTATATCATGAAAATTGTAGGCTAACAGTCACATTTCCATCTTAGAATTTTGGTATGTAGGTTTTTGGATCTGCTATGATTCTGTTCTGTCTGCAAACTTTATGATTGTTTAATGACCAGGCAGGGGTTCCCAAGTATGGCTCATAAACTCTCCATTTGTCTCTCCAGCTCTCTCCAAAAATCACCAAATTTCTCTTCAAAATGATCAAATTAGCATAAATTCTGTCCAAGACCAAAATAACATAGTAGCATAGGAGAAATATAGATATTTCTCGCCATTTGTTATTGAAGGGCTCAAAATAAGGGTCACAAATTCGCCATTAAAATGGCGAGTTTGGACCAGTCTGCTGAATATGGGAGATATTTGGGATATTCTCTCCAAATAATTTTGAATTAATTTCTATAGCTACATATGTACATTAATTTTGCTACAAACAGAATGAGGGATCTCTACAAACACTTTACCAGTTTCTGCAGACTGGAGTTTGGACATGCTTTATTACCTGGCTAGATTACAATGTTTACATGTATTTATTAGAGAGTATTTTGAGACTTCTGGCCATTTTGGAGAGAAGTTTGAAAATATTTTGGGAAAATTACTACAAAAAATAAATATCTGGAGACAGGTTGTAGGTAGCTAC